>VDFB02155974.1:0-19913 GCA_007258455.2 Sequoia sempervirens
ATTCAAGTGAGATGGGAGATGTGATCAAGCATTCTAGCAAGTCAAAGAGTACCTACTTACTCCTCCAGTCTTGATGCCACCTATTCTAGACAAATAAATGATACTCTATGTATCTACAACACAAGCAATGTTGGGAGCTCTCCTAACACAACTAGATGATAATAACAAAGAAAGAGTGGTCTACTACATTAGTTGAACACTAGTGGGCTATGAGTTGAACTACTTTCCCATAGAAAGAGTGTGTCTCTCGGTCATATTTGCGGCAAAAAATCTAAGACACTATATCTTAAACAGACAAGTAAAGTTGATTTGAAAGGTAGATCCACTAAAATACCAATTAGAAAAAGCAACTTTAATAAGAAGAATTGCTAAATGGGTAATAATTTTGAGAGAGTTTGGCATAGAGTATGTGGATAAAAGAACCATCAAGGGACAAATCATATTAGACCAGATAGCTGATGCACCAATAGAAGACCAATGCACCAATAGAATATAACAAGCCTCTCACAATAGACTTCCCAGATGAAAATATATTACTGATAGAATAGACAAGCCATTGGACCTTGTATTTTGATGGGTCCCACACTCAGCATGGCTCTGGAGTAGGTATCCTATTTCTCACACGACAAGGAGATAGTATACCCAAGCCATACAAAATTGTTTTTCCCTCCACAAATAATATCTCAAAGTATGAAGCCTTGATCACAAGACTCAAGATAGCTATTGAATTGAGGATAAAAGAATTATAGGTCTTCAAAGATTCTCAATTGGGTGATCAGGAAAGTGAACGATGAGTATCAAAAAAAGACAAGTTGATGCCATATAAAAGAATGGGGGATAGCTTCAAGGAATATTTTGTCACAATAACCTTTGAATAGATTCCTTGTGTCAACAACAAAGCAGTCAATGTCATGGAAACAATAGGTTCACTTCTTGATATTCTGTAGAACATTCCTAAGTTCAAGTTCCTTATAGAGCAATTACTCATGTCAAGATTTGATATCTTGGAATAAGAACTAGTGTGTTTTGTTGTTTCCCTAATTCACCATGGTACCAAGACACATTTGATTACATCTAGCATGGTATCATACCACTTGACCTAACAACCACCCAAAAGAAGACCTTTACCCATAGGACTTCTTGATTTACGATCCTAGGAGATACTATATATTATCACAACTTAGATGTTATGTTACTCTAATGTCTTAATGTAGATGCACAAACAACCTTATGAGAGGTACATGAAGGTGTTTGTGGGTCCCACTCTAGTGGACCTAACCTATTCCAAAAGTTGTTGAGAATAGGGTACTATTGGCCCTCCATGGAACAAGAGTGTATTCAATATTCTAGAAAATATCGTCAATGGTAGCAGTATAGTGACCTCATCCATGCACTAGCACATGATTTGAGACACATCACAACACCATGGCCTTTTTTGCAATGGGGATTAGACTTGGTAGGTAGGATTTTTCCTACTTCCTCTAATAGGTATAAGTTTATTATTACTGCAATTGAGTATTTCACAAAATGGATAGAAGCAATTCCATTGACCTACATTACTAGAAAACATATATCAAAATTCATTCTAAATTATCTAATTTGTAGGTATAGAATTCCCCAAAAAATTATAATAATGGAACCCCATTCAAGAATCAAGACATCCAAGAAATTTATTCCAAATTCTCTATCCAACACAAATTATCCAAACCCTACTACCCCCAAGGAAACAGTCAGGCTAAAGTATCAGACAAAACTATCTTGAAGATACTAAGAATATTATTAATGACACCAGCCATGATTGGCATTTGCAACTAAACCCAGCTCTATGGGATTATCAAACCAATCTAAACACCTATAGGTGCTACACCTTTCTCCTTTGTCTACAAATAAAAATTTGTCTTACCTATCAAACTTGAAATCCCCTCATTGTGAATCTCACTAAAAGACATGGTCAACAATGAAGAGTATCGAGTATCCAGATTAAATGAGTTGGAAATCCTAGAAAAAAGGTGTTTGAGCATGTTAAACCATCTTCAGGTTTATCATAATCGACTCAAATGAAGCTATGATAAAAGGATCAAAGACAAATTTTTAGGTTGGCGACTTAGTACTCAAAGAGAATTAGAAGGTACAGTTGAATCAAGATGGCAAAGGTAAGTTTGAACCCAATTGGTTAGGCCCATTCATCATCACAACAAGCTACGACTCTGGAGCTTATTAGTTGGATACTCTTGAAGGATAAGTCTTAGCTAAACCACTAAAAAACAACCACCTCAAGAAGTTCTATACATGAAACACATCAAAATACCCCAAGAAAAAGGGTAAAAATTCAAAAAAATCAAAAAGAAAAAAATACAAAAAAATACAAAAAACAAAAGAAAAATAGTAAAAGGAAATAAAACGTTCTTTAAGTGAAAACCACTTTGTGGCACTTCTAGAACATGTGGCACTTCTAGAACAGGTACCATAGTGATAACCTAGCAAACAAGTGCTATGTTTGAATAAGACTTGCATAATTATCTACCATCATTATTCAAAGCATCCACCCATTTGTTCCATAATAAAGCATGTGTCCAACTATGGTTCGTTACTGATTTAGGAAAGTAGTCTTGTCTCAAACTAGGGGAAACTTCTCAAAGTTGGTCATGGATTAGATATTTGTATGTCCTATCATGGTCAAAATTATCAAAAATAAAAAACATTTGAAAAACAACAAAATAAAAAAAAATTGGATTATTCCTTCCCTCAAAAAAATTCTAAGATATCAAAATTTTCTTGAACATCAAAACTAGTTCAAGTAGATTTCCCACAATGTATCCTCTAGAAAAAAAAGTGGAATATCAATCCAAGTTATCAACGTTGCCTAAAATCCAAAAACATGTTATGCTTTGAGTCAACACTGGTCGAACTATGTGGTCTCTATGTGTACAACATAGGCAATACTTATTAGCCCCCAAGGCCTTAGGTCAATCTCCTTAGGTGTCTATCACACTTTCTTTCAACTTAGTCACAAAATCCAAAATCCAAAAACATTCAAAAATTCAAAATCCAAAAAAAAGATCAAAAAAAAGATCAAAAACATGTTCACATCAAACCAAGCGAACTACAAGCCTTTGCATGTACAACATAGGCAAGACTTATCTTTGATGAGCACTCGAGGCCCTAGGTTAGTCCCCTGAAAACAATAAAAACATCATAAAAACTTAGAAAAATTAAAAATTCCTATCTCCGTCATCACAATCTGCAATAAACTTTTCACCCATAATAAATAAATAGTCATCTTCACCCTTTAACAAAACAAACAAAAAAACATAGAAAACATCAAAAGCTAGAAATTTAAAACAAAAAATCACAAAGATTTGATTACAAATAGACAAAAACAAGGACAAAGTGTTAACTACCTATCTTTTGATAATTCACCAACAACATCCTAAGATATGCCTTAACAGGTCCATTCCTATGATAGACATTATCAACAATGGATAATAGCTCGAAACCTCAAAACAGATATGGCAAGTGATACTGCAACTTTGTTTTATCTCTTTATAGTCTTATCTTTATGATTTATTTTATTGAATCATTCCTAGGATCTCTCGAGGATGTCCATAAGGATTTAGAGAAGGAATGGGGGAAATTGAGCATCATTTCAGTTTTTTGTTTGTAAGATTTTTTTGTGATACTACCATGGTGAATACTTGCTTTATTGAGTGTATGGAAGTTTTTTGAGATAATTCATGTAGCATTTGCATGTTAGGTATTTCATACCCCTCTATGTAACTGGTCCAAAAAAATTTAACACAACACCAACCTTTTAAACAAAGTTTATGTATATCTGGTATTAGCAAGAATATTCTTTATATGTTGAGTCAAATTCTATGCAATGGATACAAAGTCACCTTGGTTAATAATAACCTGGTGCATCGTATCTATTTGCTACATCAAAAAGGATTTTTTTAAATGCAAAGTCTCCAAGCAAAGCAAAAACAACTCGTTAGTAACTAAAATATCAAATTTCTACCCATCATCAAATATAGCTTCTAACTAACATTCATCTTGTATCACAATATCATTAGTTCCATATCCATCCTACATCCACAATGTCATCAACACATATTAGTGTGATAATAAATCAATGAAAACATCATGTATCATGTATAGGGCATACATCTATCATATATCAACATCCATCATATACATAATAAAACATCATATGAAATAAAATATGATCAATCCATCCATCCACATCATATGTATACATCAAAAAAGTACAAAAACATGTATAAACATACATCATCATACATCATCATCCATAATCATTACATAAACACATAATGAAGTTGAATCGAAGAATGTATATCTCATTTATATCATCATCAAAAATGAGAAAGTCATGGTACAACATCTGTAGTACCCCTCCATTTATGCTTATGTTTTCTGTTGTTATGATTTCATACTGTTTGACTATGATACTTTGGTTGGATATCTTGATCACTGGTTTTGAGCGATAGTGGATTTATTCTGTGACATGATGATACATTATATTGCGATATTTGATTTATGGTATGTTTTGAGGTAGTTTAGATGTTTACTTTCAGTTGATTATTGCTATGTACATGTTTATGATGGACTAACAGTTATTTATTTCATCAGTCTAATGTGACGTGTATTGGTGTGGAGAACGGAATCACATCACTCGCTTGCGAGTGCCCTGTGATATCTGTGATTTTCTCCGCATGGTGTGTCTGTACAATGGTTTATATATATATATGCATGTTATTCGCTTGGTTGCAGGAATTGCAGGTACATGACACCGACTCCACCTGGGTACTCAGGTCTGAGCGTGTCAAGACTCAACGGATATGTTGATCGAGAGGTAGTAGTTTGGTTTATCCTAGTCTAGTTTATAACCTGGTCATAGTACATCATCTTTTTTAGTTCAGAGTCATAGGATTGTTTTGTATTTTTCTGTTTGGTTTAATTGCTTGAAAGGAAAATGTTAATTTAAATAATAGTTAATTATGTTTTATTTACTGTTATTTAAATTAATTTTTAAATGTTGAAGAATTTAGTTGCTTGTTATTTAATTAATTAATTAGCTTGTTTGGTTAAATGGTTTGATCTTAAAAGATTAAATTTATTTAATTAAATAAATTAATTAATTAAATTAAATTGTTTTAAAATTGTGTGTGAATAGATTCAATAAATAAATTAATATATTTGGAAATTGTAAATTTAAATCAAATAAAATAAATGCATGTAAATTGAAATTTGAGTTTTAAAATTTAAATAAATGAATTTAAATGCATGCAATATTGGAAGGCAAGATTGCCGAGAAGTGGTTAATAGATATTTTGCACTTCTCGACAAGTGTGCCAGTGCAATTATGATTTTTGGTTGAGGATTTTGCGGATATTATCTGGGGATTTGGAAATTATAGAGGCTATTCAATTTCTTCATGGGAAAAATATCTCAACTTTTGCAAAAAAAATCTGTATTGTGTTAATTTGGTAATACTATATATTTGTGGAAGATCCCTTTGCTTGGAGGATCTTTGTGGTTAGTTAAAGCTTTCTTGGATTTGAGGTTTCTTTGGAGAAGCTTTTGGGAATTGTACGCTACAGGCAAGAGGATTTCTCCTATAGGAAGCTTTCATATTACAGGTACTTTTCTTGTTTAATTTGTTTCTTTTCTTTAAAAAGTTAGAGAAAAGATTTGTTTTGTATTTCCTGTGTTCTTCTCGGGAATTTGGTAAAAAATTTATTTAAACAGTAGGAAAGATCTATGAAGGATTTTAGTTGTGAAAGAAAAGAAATTCTCTGTTATATTTTTAAATCTCTGTGAAAATTGTGAAAACAAGAAATTATAAAGAAATAAAAGGGGCAAAACAGGGTTTTATATTACAAAGGAAAATTTTTAAAATATTTGAAGAGTTTGAAATTTCTTTTTCAATTTCCTGATGAAAGTTATTGCCCAGTTACAATATTAAATTGTTTATTTTTGAATTTTACATATGTATTCATATATGTATATATATATATATCAATGTTAAATATATACACATACATAGACAAATACATATATATAAGATTGTTTTGTTTTATATATAGCAGTGGATTAATAAATTAAAAATCATTGTACGCGATTGTATATTCGTCAAAATCTTTAAAGAAAATTTTAAGTGATTAAAAAAAAAATGGATTTGAAACCCGTCATGCAATTTTCAGTTTAATCGCGGAAATTTTTGTTTGAATAAAAGAAATTTGTATGGAATGGGAGCCGCAGGGGGCTACCCCCACGGCCGACCCCTTTGGGAGCCGGCTGTGAGGGCATCACTCTTCGCAGGAAGTGTCGGCGCGGCCAGCACAACCGAGCCCCAATGGGGAGGTTCGGCAGTGATAATCTCGGCCCTAAAAATTGCCTTCGGCTGAATATTTTTTTCGGCCCTAAATACACAGTATGTACTATGAACTTTGATTCGCATTCACACGATTTTTACTTTATATTTTGGATTTCGAATTTATTACGAATTTTTCTATAATTTGAATTATATATATATATGTATATATATATATATATAAATATATATATATATATATAATATATATTATTTGTTAAAAAATACAGTTTAATATTTAAATAAATTTTTTTATTTACTACATGCATGTTATGTATGAAAATAATTGCTTCAAAAAAATATAAATGAAAGAGAAAGAATTTAGTGTATTTTTTTATGTGAATTTGAGAAAATTTAAATTAGGATAAATTGATATAAATTCCTTTATTATATGAGAAAATAATTACTATTAAGTTGTCATAATATTTTGTTAATTCTTTTGAATGACTGGATTTAGTAAATCCGAAAATTAGACAATTATAATTCTTGAATTGCTATTTCAAAATCGTGTTTTCTCTTGTTGGGCAAATGGGGATTTTTATGTGTTATTAAGTCTTCTAGTTGTAGTCTTTTTATGGGAAATAAAATTTACTATGGTTTCATATGTTTGAATAAACTAGGGTAGTGCACTGGATTTTTGTGAATGGAATTGTGATATTTATTGTGGTTTTTCTGGTATTATGTGTTGATCTCTTTGTGCACTTTGTCTACCCTAGATAGAAAAACTTAGATTCCTTTGTTATGTTTAGGGGAGTGGCTTTTTGTAAGGGTTGACACACAAAGTGGTGTCTGGGTAACTTACAAAGAGTTAGTAAATCAGTGATAACTAAAGAACACAATAGTTAGATATAAAAATCTTAACAAGATGTTTATGCCTCACTTATTGACTCTTGAGCTAGTTCAGTCTTGAGTATAAGTTGAGAAGGCCTGGAATGGCAAATTGATGTCTTGTTTCTTCAAAAGACATTCGATTCCGCAATAATTAGCATTGGGGCCGGGTTTCGTAAGAGGTTACCAGGGTAACCCATGTTGGGAGCCGGAACCTAGGAAGAAACACCAGGGTAACCTCTGCAATATTGTGATGACACTCCACCTAAAATAATAGTTAACTTTGTGTAAGTAGTACATTCAATTGTCAAAGAATCTGGAAGTAATGTAACCATTAGTTTGTTATGTACTAGTGTCTAGGGTTAGTAGATTATGTCTAGGTAACCATATTACTATCTCCTAGCATGGGGGGTGGACCTACAGGTACCACATGGTTGGGTGGAACGTGCACCTTACTCCGTTGGGTCCCCATTTTGTGATCAAGGCATCGAGAGATTCATGGATGGAGAGCTCGCATTTGGAAACTTATGTGTACTTCATTGTAAATTGTAAATCTTGTATTTTAAATCATCCCTCAATTGTTGTGAGGTGAGCACTTGTAATTGTAATTATTATTGAACTACCTCATCAGATGAATGAGTATTGTATTATTTTATCAAATGCAATGTATGAAACATGTTAGTACTTTATGTTATCTTGAATGGAGTTTCAAATGAAATGTAATGTTTATCTTTATGCTTTTAATTAATATGTGCAATGCGAAATACTAAAGTCGTCTATGGAAACTCAAAGTAGTATAACATCGCGTAACTTAATGAATGTATGCAACTAATTAATTTAATAATTATACTTTAAGAAAAAAAATGATTTCACTATTATACACAATTGCAACATTCCTTAGGTTATAATGACGGGGCATTACAGATTGGTATCAGAGCCAAGGTTACAAACACTAGACACTCTGGGTAATCGCGAGCCCATTAGGTTGACCTAGTACGTAGTGTCGCAACTGTTAACCTTGGTTGAATAGTATCTAAGAATCGTTATTGTTGTGTAGGAACATGCCTAGGCGAGGAGGAAGAGGTCGTGGTAGAGGTCGAGGTGGAGGCCGAGGGCCAATCCCTTAGGTTACTCCCCCTTTGAGTCCTCATCACAGTGATTAGGCAGAACAGTTGGATCAGAGGAATGAGGGACAAAATCCCGAATAGTCAGCAGTAGAGGGTTCTCAGATACGTCCTTTATTAGAGGAGGTCCTAGCTCGTCTTGGACCTAGACAGGAAGATGAGCAGGAGGTTGTCAGAGAGAGAGATAGATCTCCTAGGAGAGTAGATGACTCAGTACATCAGGATGCTATTACTGCAGGACACATGAGGGATTTATTGAGGGCACGCCCTCCTACCTTTGATGGTTCAGGAGGTGGATTAGAGGTAGAGACCTGGCTACTAGACTTGGGTAGATGCTTTTCCATGCACCCATACGGTAGCAATACCCATGCCAGATGCGCTATTATTCATTGAGAGGATTCGCCTCTACTTGGTGGTGCTTGGAGGAGCAAAAGACTTGGATATTGGGTCAGTGTCTTAGGAGATGTTTCTCGAGAGGTTTAGAGCACGGTTCCTGTCGGAACATTGGAGGCAGCGATGGGCTGACGAGTTCCATGATCTACGTTAGTTAGCTCTTTCTATAGAGCAATACGAATGTAGGTTCTATGAACTCAAGCAATATGCTGGTATTGGCGATGATGAGCCTATGCTAGTACAACACTTTATCAGGGGTTTAAACGCCCACATTAGTGGTGGTGTCTGAGTCTTTGAGCTAAAGACTATGGAAGTTGCGGTGGAGAAGGCTCGTATAGTGGAGGAGAACCTTGTTATGGTGTTAGGTGGTCACACAGGAGTGCAGATTGGCAGTGCTCCTGCAGTAGGTTTTAGTCCATAGGGTGGATAGGCACAGACAGGTGGTTCCTCTAGGAACCAACAGACACCCACAAAGGGTGGGCAGCAACAACAACAACGAACACCTCAAAAGAACAATAATCCACAACCACAGCAAGGTAATAGTCCTCAAACAGGAAAGGGTCGCAACTGGTGGCGCAACAAGTGCAATAGGCAGGATCAGCCTGCATAGAGTGCTCAGTCTACTATTAGTAGGGGTAGTTTCCAGCAATCCAATGCACCTTCGGGTGGCAGAGGATTCGGTAGAGGCATAGGCACAGGTTGTTACTCATATGGGCAGCAGGGACACATAGCTAGGAAGTGTCCGATGAGAGGTCCTACTGGTTTTGGGCCTCGACCTACAGTTTCAGAGCCTACAGTGGGTGATGCAGGAGTATCACATACAATATATGCTGCAGTTAATGACCGCCAAGCCGATCACCATAACACAGTGGTCAAAAATTTAGGTAAGTTGCATGGTGTTAGTGTTTCCATTCTTTTTGATTCCAAAGCCACTGACTCCTTTATTTCACCGACCATCATTGACCATTGTGGTCTTGTGGCGGTAAAGCAAGGTGGTAAGTGGCAGGTTGAATTTTCCTCAGGGGTGAAAGTAGCAGTAGAAAACTTAGTACATAATTGTAAACTTAAAATTGGTACGTTAACTACTTTAGTAGATTTATACGTTACACCCTTAGGATCGTATGACATAGTACTAGGTATGGATTTGTTAACATCTTATCATGCTGTAATTGACTGTCGACTTAAGGCAGTTAGTTGCATTAATGATCTAGGTGCGAAAGTGGAAATTATAGGTGTTCAAAGACCTATCTCTTTGCGGATGATATCTGCTATGCAATTAAAGAGATGTCTTCGTCAAGGATGTCAACTGTTTGCAACAACAGTTATTGATTTGGAAGAAGGTGAGAGTCGAGAGGTATCTCTTGATGATCATCCTATTCTTAGGGAATTCGCAGATGTGTTTCCCGATGACATACCCAGAATGCCACCGAAGAGGGATATTGACTTTAGAGTTGACCTAGTTCCTGGAGCTGAGCCTATATCTAGAGCTCCTTATAGAATGACGACTCAGGAGTTAGAGGAACTTCGTATTCAATTAGAGGAACTATTAGAAAAGGGTTTCATTCATCCAAGTGTTTCCCCTTGGGGAGCACCTATCATCTTCGTAAAGAAGAAGAATGGATCACTTAGGCTGTGCATTGACTATCGTCAATTGAACAAGGTTACGATTAAGAATCGTTATCCTTTTCCTAGAATCAATGATCTTTTTGATCAAATTAAGGGAGCTAATGTGTTCTCTAAAATCGATTTGAAATTTGGTTACCATCAATTGCATATAGCTGAAGCAAACATTCATAAAACATCTTTTTGAACTCGTTATGGGCACTACGAATTCACAGTAGTACCATTTGGGTTAACGAATGCACCATCAGTATTCATGAGTTTAATGAATGGTGTTTTTCATACATACCTTGATCGCTTTGTCCTAGTATTTCTCAATGATATTTTAGTTTATTTGAGAAACGTGAAGGAACATGAAGAACACTTGAGACAGGTATTGCAATGTTTAAGGGAAAATCAATTGTATGCGAACCTGAAGAAGTGTGATTTCTTTCAAACCGAGATCAAATATCTTGGACATGTGATATCTGGAAAAGGTATTGATGTGGATCCTTCAAAGATCCAAGCTATTGTAGATTGGTCTGCACCTACTAATGTAGGTGAAGTTCGTAGTTTTATGGGTCTAGCTGGTTACTATAGGTGATTTGTAGAAGGATTTTCTAGAATCGGTCATTCTATTACTTCTCTTCAAAGGAAAGGAAAGAAGTTTGTTTGGACAGAGCAGTGTCAGTTGGCTTTTCAGACACTTAAAGAAAAGTTGACTAATGCGCCTATACTGATTGTTCCTAATCCTACTAAGGATTTTGTGGTTTGCATAGATGCATCCTTAGAGGGTTTGGGAGCAGTTTTGATGCAAGATGGGCGTGTGATTGCATATGAGTCTCGCAAACTCAAAGATCACGAATTAAACTATCCCACTCATGATTTAGAACTAGCTGCAGTAGTGCATGCATTAGTTCGATGGAGGCATTTCTTATTAGGTCATCATTTCAAACTTCATACTAATCCCTGTAGTCTACAATACATCTTTACACAACCTAACTTGAATGCTAGGCAGAGAAGGTGGATGGAGTTCTTATGTGAGTACGATTTTGAAGTGAGATATGTTGAAGGAAAAGAGAACGTAGTGGCTGACGCTCTTAGTCGTCGTAGACATGAGATCTCTGCTACTACTCTTGAAGTAGATTTGAGAGGTCAAATATTAGCTGCACTTCCTACTGATAGATTATATCAGGAAGTGAGGTCGGAGATTGAATCTGGTAGACCTTTAGAAGGTCGATTTGCAGGGTATGTCCTGGAATCGGATGGTATATTACAGCATTTAGGTCGCATTTATGTACCACATTTAGAGGGTCTACATACATTAATCATGACTGAAGCTCATCGAGCTCCGTATTCAGCTCATCCAGGTGTTAAGAAAATGCATGCCGATCTTCGACAATTGTATTTCTGGCCTGGTATGAAACGTGATATTGCTGACTATGTGTCGAGATGTCTTAAATGCCAGCGAGTTAAAGCTGAACATCAACATCCTGCTGGATTATTGCAGCCACATCTCATTCCCGAATGGAAATGGGATATTATATCCGTTGACTTTATTGTAGGGTTACCTACGTCATCACGTCGACATGATGCCATTATGGTAACTGTTGACCGATTGACTAAAGTAGCTCACTTTTCACCAGTACGATCATCATACAATGCTTCATCTGTAGCTAGGATATTTATGGAGGACATCATTAGATTGCATGGGATTCCTCATAGGATTATATCAGATAGAGATCCCGTATTTACTTCAGCCCTATGGACTTCATTACAACATGCTCTAGGTACACAGTTGAACTTTAGTTCAGCGTATCATCCTCAAATGGATGGACAAACGGAAAGAGTTAACCAAATATTAGAGGATATGCTTAGGATGTACATTATGGACCAACAATCACGTTGGGAGGATTATCTGTACTTAGTAGAATTCACTTACAACAACGGATATCAAACTTCCATAGGTATGCCACCATTTCAAGCATTATACGGTCGTCCTTGTAGAACTCCTTTGAGTTGGGATTGACTTGAGGATAGAGTGCTACTTGGACCTGAGATGCTTCGAGACATGGAGCAACAGGTTGACCGTATTAGAGAGCATTTGATAGCAGCACAGGATAGGCAAAAGAAGTATGCCGAAGCGCATAGGATAGACCGACAATTTGCTATTGGTGATAGAGTGTTTCTTCGAGTGCGACTGCGAAAGAGTCCAATCCGTTATAGAAAAGGCTCTAAGCTTGCACCTCATTTCGTTGGGCCATTTGAGATCTTAGAGAGAATTGGTCCCATGGCGTATCGACTCGCCTTACCACCCAGTTTGTCTCATATTCATGATGTTTTTCATGTATCAGTTCTTAGACCATATCATCCTGACATATCTCATGTACTTGATTGGAATGCGTTACAGGTAGAGGACGGGCAGCTGGCTTTGGAGCCCGTGGCCATTCTACAGCACCGAACGCTCGGTCTCAGGGGTCGAGACATTGAGCAGGTGTCACGTCTCATACTTTGATGCTATTTTGACCATGACTTACTTTGACGCTATTTTGACCATGACTTATTTTGATAATGTTTGACCATGACTTATTTTGATAATGTTTGACCATGATTTTATGGGATTTAATATACGAATTATGATACTATGCTTTGATATATGGGAATGTAGAAAAAATAATTGTTTTCTTTCAAGAATTATGAGTGCATTTATATAAAATAGGAATGATGATTTAATTTTTAAATTTACATTTCTACAATGGTTACTAATACACTTTTGTTTTTGCACGCCTGAGTGCATTTGAGTGGCAGGTGATCGAAGGCCAAGGTGATCGAAGGCCAAGAGTGTGATTGAGGGAAAGAAGGTTAGCTTCCCGACAGGGTAAAAGAGGAGAAGCTCTCGATTACGCACACACCACTTAAAGCATGTAGCTGCATTAGGTCATGTTTGTTTCTCAATGTGATTGCGTGAAAAATGATTGCATAGCAAATTTAAATTACGGTTTAATTAACCTTAGAAATTGTGAAAATAATATGGCTTATTCTATTTTAATTATTCCTCATTTATATTTGAGCAACAAAAGGAAAAATCTGTTTTAAAAGAAATATAATTAAAAATAAAACAAAATAAATAAAAGAATAGAATATTGTGTTTTGCATAAATGAAATTTTAATTATAAATAAAACAAAATAAATAAAAGAATAGAATATTGTGTTTTGCATAAATGAAATTTTAGGTTTGCATAAAAGGGGATATAATTCTGTTTTGTATATAATTTTTCCAAAAATAATGAGGAATGAACAGCCCGAGAGAACATTGGGCTCTGGAAATTCTGTCTTAAAATCAACAAAGCAGATGGCATGTGGCAATCCTTAGAAATTGCATGAGAATTTTATCTGTCACCTGGAAATTTTATGCATGATCCTCGAAAAGAGGTAGAGAGCTTTAAGAGAGAAAAGAGGACTTCGAATGAGACATATCGGAGAGTTCTGGAACAGAGGTGAAGAGGGTATTTGCTGGGCATCTGCACTGGAAGCAAAAATTGCCAGGTTCTTTTCATGCTTTGCCTGTTTTTAATTTAATTTAAAACTGCAGTAAGGAAATGGAAGGAATGAAATGTTTTATTCCCTGATTAGAGTACAAACAACTGAGAAATCTTTCCAATTTCGTTTTTGAAATCTGGGTAATAGCTTATTTCTCTGTGTTGCAATAAAGAATACACATTCTTTTCTTCAGAATTAGGGTTTTCATTCTGTCGCAAATTCTGCAATTTATTAAGCTGATCTCAAGTGTAATTGCAAATATATTTATAAACATATATATATATGCTTATATATATGCACAGGAATTCGAATTCCCGTGCATATATATATACATATATATATATATATATGGTCTGCATAAAAACTCTGTCATCTGAATGAATTCAAAATGTCTTTGAGATAAATTCGAATGCAGTTTATACTGGGCAAATGTCTTCTTTATTTCTGAATTTTGAAATTGCTAACCATAGGAAAGAGGAAGGGATTATTTCCCTTGTCCTCCCCATGGGAAGGACGTGGACTGTGGAAGGCTCGCGCCCTCCACAGGCCGCGGCCTGTGGAGGAGGCGCGAGCCCCTCATAGCCCGACCCCTCCCCATGGGAGGGGCAAGGGCTTCCCTGAGTCTTAATTCTGCTCAATGCCAGTAAGGAAACCCTGTAAAATATCCTGTTCTGTGTGCACGGCCACTGAATTCTTTGAACAGTTTTAAAAACCAGAATTTCTTTCTTCAAATTACACGTAGCTGTACATGAATTTCTACACACCCACACATATATATATATATGTATACATATACATAGTTGTATATACATACATATATATATATTTATTTATATATATATGTAGACACGTAAAATGTACAAGTTGACATTGCGCATCTCACTCTGATCTACTAACATCGTTTCTTCCTAAATCATCCCTCAGTCTAACTGTTTAATCAAATTCCCTTATTTGATTAAATTCATCAATATTCGTCTCTTAATTAAATAAATTATTTTGTCTAATTAAGTCACTTTCCCTTGTTAATTAAATCAATTCATCTAATCTAATTATCCCTATTTAATTAAATAATCAATTTATTTGATTAAATCTCTAAAGTCTATATGTTAAATTAAATAAATTAAAACCTTATTTGATTTAATCTAACACCATCCCTTTTAATTAAATAAATCAAAATCTTTATTTAATTAGCCTCTTATCATATTCCTCTCTTTTGATTTAAATTAATCCAAAATCTAAATCAAATTGTCAAATCATTTGAATATCCTTAAATTAATCAAATCCTGATTAATTTAATCTTAATCCATCAAATCCTCTAGATTTTGCAACTTGCACATGAAAATAGACTTATTTGATTTATTAAATTTCTATTTTTCCTTCAACAAGGCATCTTTTAAGGAATATTCCCCTAATTTGAATTCAAAATCCAAGAGGGAATAAGTCCTTCCAACAAGGCATTTAAGATCTCTTACATGTCCTTTGCCTTGAGCCAAGTGGCATTTAATGCAATTTTCTTTCACCCTCTTACATGTATTTTCTCAAAAATTCAAATTCAAAAATGCATTTATTGGCACATTTATCAAAACTTGCTCATTCCTCACCCAATCACATGTTGACAAGTGGCATTATATCATTGGTTGAATCTTTGTCCCACATTGCTCCATTTTGGCTTTGTTTCCATTTCAACATTCTATAAATAGAATGCTTCACCATGCATTTTATCATCCACATCTCAAGCAAAGTTACCATGCTAAAATACTTAGCAATTCTCATTCATCTCATTGAATCATAGCTAGGTTTTTTGCAGATTTTAGCTTGGAGCATACATTCAAAGTCTTCATCAAGTGGATCAATCATCTTCAATCAACATTTGCATTCAAGGAGTTGGGAAAGGGCAAATCTCCACACACCTATTTGCACCAACTCCCTCAAGAGATCAAGAGTTTGCTTGCATTAGATAGGATTTAATTGTTTCATTTGTGTTCTTCATTTTCATTTCTTATCTTTTGCAAATTTCAAATGGATTTCTTGAGGAATCATTGGTTTCTAATCTTGTGTTTGATCTAATTGTTTGCTTGTTTATTGTGTTTGTGCAAGGTCTAGATTCAAATGGTTCACATATTGGCGCTAGAAGGAGGGCGGATCAACGGATTCTAACACGTTTCTAAAAAAAAATTTGCCATTTTTTACAGTTTTGCTCATAAATCCCTGTTTTAGCGCGCCCGGTCATTTTTATAGCGCGCCCGGTCACTGTTATAGCGCGCCCGGTCACTATTATAGCGCCCCGGTCATTTTTATAGCGCGCTCGGTCACTGTTATAGCGCGTCCGGTCATTTTTATAGCGCGCCCGCGTCACTGTTATAGCGCGCCTGGTCACTGTTATAGTGCGCCCGGTCATTTTTATAGCGCGCCTGGTCACTGTTATAGCACGCCCGGTCACTGTTATAGCGCGCCTGGTTGAAAATCAAAATCAAAAGAAAGAGGAGGATATTTTGTCTAATCAAAGTGTTTTTTTAACACTTAAGTGTTTGTTTAACACTTCTTCAAAGAATTTGTTTTCCTTCTTCTTAGGACACTAATTTTCATTTGGGTCTAAAACGAACAATTTGATTTTCATTGCAAAGGGCTTAAAATGAATCTTAGGACAAACTTACTAGAGTTCGTTTTGGGTTAAAAATTGAACAAGCAATCTTCATATTTCATTTGGTGCTTAAAACGAATTCACAATTGCTTTGAAGGGTATAAAACGAACAAGTGTTTGAATTGTGTGATTGTCTTTTGATGCGTATCCTCTCCCCTTGCGCTTACCGTGCGATCTAGGGTGCAAGAAACACTCAAAATACATTTTATTGCTTTGAAACACTTCAATTTGGGCTTAAAATTGAACATCTTGTGCGAGTGAGTAGGGGCATTTTAGCGTACATTCTCTTTCTTTGTGCCATCAAAGATCGTCGAGTTACGGATTGTGTCTTTGCTTGCTTTTGTTTATCTTAGAGGGCCTGCCTTGGGGAAAAAGTACTCACCCAAGTGACGACTCAACGGTAACACTCTAAAGCCAAAGAGTATTTCCAGGGATATAAATGAGGTTTTGGTTAAGCATCATAATCAAGCAGCGGTTGCTCAACAGATGGATCAGAAGAGGACTCTTCTTGTCAATAGTCTCCTGAGCGGAAGAGTCCTTACTAGAACCATGTGCTGAATTTTAATCTATTTGTTGGTGCAAGAGCGATGGATTACGAAGCCACCCCTCTTCACGGTCTTCTAGTAGAGATGGAAAATGTCATGGGAGTTTCATGGGTGTTGATGCTTGCTGCCCCGATTAGCGTTAATGAGCGTGGAGGGCGATGGGGTCAAGCATCTAACCATCGGCTAGAAGATAAGCGTAATTTGGACTTGTCCAAGTGGGAATCCAACAAATATTGTCTTACACATCCATAGGATTGTACATGCTTTTGGGTTACAAAAACACATGCTTGTTCGTAAACATTGGAAAAACAAACACTTAAACATGATCATGCAAATTTCAAACCCCTTTTGATAGAGCAAATACCTTTTGACAAATTTAAGTGTTGTTGCCTTCCCTTGGGATTATGTCCTTAGAGGTTTCTCATCACTTGAATTTATATCGTCATTTGCTCTAACTAGGGTTAACCTAGGAAATCCCTTTGCCTCAATTTCTTGGAATTCCCACACAACACTTTGTGGGAAGAAAAGGAATTTTGACATAGGACATCTTTAGTTTGAAACATAATCAAGAAAGTGTATTTGGTAAAAAGAAGTCATTAAAAGCAAAGATAAGCAATTGAGCCCCACACATGTCTTTTCAATGAGTTCTCACAAGATCAAAATACAAAAACCCAAGAAAAGGAAACTTAGCCCAAAACAACATCAACAAAGACTCAAAAGGTTATATGATTTTAGAGAAAAGTTGTTGGCTAATTTCTATCGACATGCTTCAAGAGACAACCCCACTTTATATTCATTTTACTACACACAAAATCCAAGATTATTTCAAGGGATTGGATACCTTGCTTAGGGCATAACATGTTCTTCAATACCTTGGTCTTGTTAAACAAAAAGTCTAAACTAGGGTCATTC
This sequence comes from Sequoia sempervirens, assembly GCA_007258455.2. Lineage (NCBI taxonomy): Eukaryota > Viridiplantae > Streptophyta > Pinopsida > Cupressales > Cupressaceae > Sequoia > Sequoia sempervirens. The sequence continues at coordinate 17,977 of VDFB02155974.1, forward strand.
TAAGATCAAAACAAACATTCATCCATCAAAAACATCAACAACCATAAACATCTCATCAACATTTTGAGAAAATCTTGAAACAACTATGCTAGGCTCCTTTGGTAGACATCAAAACCTTTCAAGCATGTGACTTTGAATTCTTCAAACATCAAACATCAAACTTGTTCAACTCAATTGTGTGTGAATGAATCCTTTTGCACATGCTTAGTTGAATTATCACTTTGTTCAAATTAATGGTGGATAGATGCATCCTTCTCCCATCACTAATTTGGATTATCTTTTGGTTAGCTTGTGAGTAGACACATCCTATTCTCACTCCTAAATCAAATTATCCTTTATGAGCATTAGTTATCTTTTTTAGATCATCATTCAAACATCTTGGGGATATCTCTTGCTCAAACATCAACATTCAAAAGATAGAATTCAAAGTCTAAACATCAAACAAACATCAATCAAAGCAAACCCAAAGTACCTAGCATCACATCAAGATTTTCAATACAAATTCAAAACTTCCATTCTCACCCATATATCATACACCTTTCATCTTCACATCTTTGATCTTTTACACATCCTAGTTTGCTCTTTTATGGTTCAAACAAGATCACAACACAAGAGGAACATGGAGTTAAATCAAGAAACATCAACCACAAGTGATCTAAGCCAAAACATTCCAGAAATCCAAAACACACCACTTCCAAACCTCACTATCACTACACACGATCCACAAAAAGAGGTCTTGGTGGAAGACATCACACCAATAGAACTAAGTGAGGAAGAAGTTCTTGAGATGCTCAAACAACCAAAACTACAAAAGTTTCTTCGCGCAATGGCTAAAATAAATCCATCAATTCTCAACACTATTGAGGATGAGCTTCTTGTACCAAATGACCAAAACACCCTTCCACAATCAACCACTTCCATTACCACCATAGAACCTACTATCAATGAGGATGATACCCTCTTCAACACGCATCAAAATCCACTTTACAACCCACTTGGATTTATCGATACATCTGAGGTTCCTTACCATACCACCTCATCATTTTCTCTTGACACGCAAGTGTCTAGACCTTTGGTACAAGCAAGCTCGTCCGAAATAGAGAGACCTTACGGATTTGTCTCTTCATTTGCACAAGAAAATTTTCCACCATTCAAACCATTTACACCTCCCACCACGTCAACACCATATTTTGGTTTAGGGATCTCCCCTTTACCTAAACTTCCACCTTTCCCTAACATAAATCGCCCCATCCAAATCAATTCATCCAACCAAGGGGGTACATCACATCTTTCAAACACACCATCCACATCAAACCAACGCATGATAGCTAATCAAATTATGGTCTCTCAAAGACCCACTATTTCGCTCATCTCTACCATTCCTACCACTTCACCTAGTCCCACCATTCCTATCACTTCACCCATCCCAAATGCACCTATCACCACATTCACTCCAACCACTACATCCACTATACCTCAAACTTCCACTACCCCCATCACACCCCTTACATCACAACCTCCCACCACCACCATCGCTCTAAGCGCATCTCAAACTTCCCACACAATTCCGATCCCACCACCACCACCATTGCGACCAAGCCAAGTAATCCATTACAATGCTGCATTCAAAGCATACCAACAATTGCTCCAACAATATCAAACAATTCAGCAAGCACCTATAGCCACACACGCTTCTCAAGCTTCACGGCAAAATCAAGCTCAAACATCGCTGCAACAACAACAAGCACAACAAGCGGCACAAGCCCAAGCTTTGTTGCAACAACAACAACGAGCTACTCAAGTTGCACAAGTTGCACAAGCCGTACAAGCTGCTCAAGCTGCACAAGCTGCACAAGCTGCACAAGCGGCACAAGCTGCTCAAGTCGCGCAAGCTGCACAAGCTGCTCAAGCTGCAAAAGATGCCCAAGATGCACAAG
>VDFB02155975.1:0-74978 GCA_007258455.2 Sequoia sempervirens
GATACGTATATGATCGGGGAATTTTTATGCAATAGTTCAAGCATTAAAAGAAATGGAGACATTATTTGTTGCCCGAAGAATTTGTTCTATATATTGATCATCCGGGCCTTTAGGTACTTGAATAGTCAGGGAAAATTAAATCAAAGGCATATGCAATGGGTAGAGTTTTTGCAGAGTTATACCTTTGTTTTGAAACATAGGAGTGGGAAGTCAAATAGGTTTGCAGATGCCTTAAGTAGGAGGCATACATTGATGACAAAGATGCAGATTGAAGTGGTTGGGTTCAATGAACTTAAGACACTGTATGCAGAAGATCCTGATTTCACAGAGGCTTGGAAAGCTTGCCAGGAACCTGTTACAGTGGACAGGACAAGGTGGCTGGATTTCATAATCCAAGATGGCATGTTATTTAAGGGAAGTCAATTGTGTATCTCGAGGAGTTCCATGAGGGAGAACCTGATAAAGGATAAGCATAGTGGAGGAATGGCAGGACACTTTGGTCGGGATAAGACCATTGCCATTATCAGTGAGGATTATTATTGGCCTCAATTGTCATAGGATGTGAAGAAGTTTGTACAAAGCTGCAGGGTATGTCAGATGGCTAAAAGAGTGAGCCAAAATACATGCTTATATCATCCCTTACCTGTACCAGAGAGGCCATGGGAGGATATAAGTATGGACTTTGTTCTTGGTTTGCCAAGGACAAACGAGGGAATATTCAGTCTTTGTGGTGGTTGATAGTTTTGAAGATGGCACATTTCATTCCATGTCAGAAGACCCATGATGCAGTCCACATTGCTGACTTGTTCTTTAAAGAGGTGGTGAGGCTACATGGTTTTCCAAGAGTATTGTTTCAGATCATGACACCAAATTTGTGGGGTACTTTTGGAGGACCTTGTGGAAGAAGCTGAAGACGAGTTGAAGTTCAGTTACACACCATCCACAAGCAGATGGGAAAATAGAGGTTGTTAATAGGAGTGCGGGTAACCTATTGAGTGTTTGGTAGGAGATAAATCAAGGGATGGGACTTGATCTTGTGACCAAATTTTCTTACAACAGTACGTCATTGAAGCGGTAGATCACCATTCGTTGTGTATGGAGGTAGCCCCAGAACAGCTCCAGAATTGAGGAAGATGGACCAAGAGAAGAAAATAAGTGCTGAAGCTAAAGATTTTGCAGAACACATCAAGGATATACATGAGAAGGTAAGAGAACATATTAACAAGATGAATATGCATTATAAGGCTAAGGTAGATTAGAAGAGGAGGTATAAGGAGTTTCATATTGGTGATGAAGTGATGCTCCACTTGAGGAAATAAAGGTTTCCAGTGGGAACATATAACAAATTGAAGATGAAGAAGTTTGGTCCCTGTAAAATTTTGAAGAGGCATAATTCAGGGAATGCATATGAGGTAGAGTTGCCGGATGGATTCAACATTTCCCTTGTGTTCAACATTTCAGATTTGACAGAGTATCATGAAGGTGGCGCAACGGAAGTATCAACGATGGAACAGTGTGGGATTCCAACACCTACTTCAGAAAAGGAGGAGATTGAAGAAATCCTAGATAGTCATGTGGGAAGGAGTACCAGGAACAGGCAGTATGAAGAATATTTGGTGAAATGGAAAGGAAGGCCTGTTGAAGATTCATCCTGGTTGCCTAAGGTAGAGGTTGACCGTTTGAGTTTTCCTCCACCATCTGAGACGTGACGGGGTCACTTCTCAAATTACCCTGGGTGTCTGATGCAGGAGCATCCAGTGGTGTAAGGGCAATCTTGCATCACCCAAAAATAGTTAAATTTCAAGTTTCTCAGTTTTTGGATGTTTTTACATTTTTGGATACCTTTTTCGTCATAATGAAATTCCCAATTTATGGTTTTTATTTTCTATTCCTGGGTTGAAAGATATTGCAGTTTTAGTTTCCCAGATTTGCACCTAAAAATCTTCCGAGTTAGATTTGAGGCACTTAGAGCTTCCGGAATGGCCCCGAAACTTTCCAAAATCAGCGTAGCAGATTTCAAGTGCGTTATTGACTTCGAGAACTTTCCAACGGTTCAAACGGTTCGTGAATCGGAGCCCTGGATCAAAAGTTATGGCCTCGGGAAGTTGGCGCATTTTCTAGAAGATACAATTGCAAATGTTCTTTTAAATTTGAACTTCAAGTTGTAATTTTTCGGTGCCAAACCGCCTAAACTAAAATTTGAATGTTGTTTTGGCTCCAAACTAAAGAGGAGCTTTATTTATGGGCGGGTTTCTAATTTTTGGGTAGCTTTTTGGGAACAAGCTCGCATATTGCGAAAGGGTTATTCTGTAGCTTTCTGTAACTTGCATGTGTTGTAGAACTTGGGGATTGAGATCCTCTGCATGTAAGAAGCTCCATTTTCTGAATAATAAAATTATTCTCTTGTTTGTGGGTTATTTTCTGTGTCTTGGGTTGTGCCCTCATCAGACCCCACATGATCATGTACCTTTAGACAGAATGGTTGTAAGTGCCATGGTTTTCAAGAAATATCTCGTCAAAGTTTGTTGTTTTATCACACTATGGTCTCTTAAGAGAAATCGTCAATGCAATGTAGCCTAGAACATTCTGGCATATTGGGGTGTTAAAAAGGACCTTTCCTAGCATAAACCTACCCATATGGACATGTTGGAACTGTCAGTCTGGTTGCATGATCTGAAAAAAACAAAAAATTTGCCATCTTGCAACTTTACACTACATGCATCTGACACTTTTTTTATCAACCAAAAACTTGTCATCAGGGGCAAAGGGATTGGATATATGAAAAACTAAGAGATTTTATTATAGAGGGGCCCTACATGGCCCTGTACCTTCAGAAAAAATGGTTGTAAGGGCCACAGGTTTGAGAAAGAGCTTGTCAAAGTTTGTTGCATTTTCACACTTTGGTCTCTTAAGAGAAATCACGGATGTAATGTAGCCTGGAATATTTTGGCATGTTGGGGTGAGAAACAAAACCTTTCATAGAATAAACATATCCATTCGAACATGTTGGAACTATCAGTTTGGTCGCACAATGACCAAAACAAAAATTATGCCACCTTGCAACTTTACATTGCATGTATCTAACAATTTTTCCATCAACTAAAAACTTGTCATCACAAGCAAATGGATTGGAGATATGAAAAACTAAAAGAGGTTATTATAGAGGGACCTTGCGTGATCATCTACCTTTATAAAAAATGGTTGTACCTTTAGAGAGGTTCTTGTAGAGGGACCCTATATGACCACACACCTTCAGATGGAATGGTTGTAAATTTCATGGTTTCTAAGAAAGATCTCATCAAAGTTTGTTACTTTTTTGCACTTTTATTTCTTAAGAGAAATTGTTGGTGCAATGTAGCCTGAAATGTTTTGTTATGTTGGGGTGTGAAATGGGAACTTTCCTAGAATAAACCTACACATCCAAATGTGTTGGAACTATCAGTTTTATTGCCTGGTGAACATAATGAAAATTACGCCACCTTGCAACTTTACACTACATTCATCTAATGCTTTTCCCATCAACTAAAAACTTGTCACCATGGAAAAATGGATTGGAGATATGAAAAAATGAGAGATGTTATTGTAGAAGGACCCTGTGTGACCCTATACCTTCAGAAAAGATGGTTGCAAATGCCAACATTTCCAAGAAAGAGCTCATCAAAGTTTTCCACTTTTTCGCACTTAGAGCTTTAATGAGAAATTGTTGATACAATGTAGTCTAGAATGATTCGTCATGTTGGGGTGAAAAAAATTACCTTGTTTAGCATAAACCCCCCCACCTAGACATGTTGGAACTTTTAGTTTGGGCACATGAAGAACTGAACAAAAAGTACACCACCTTGCAACTTGACACTGCATGCATAGAGGCATCACAAAGAAGGACAAATCAAGATCAAAGGACAATAGCATTGAATAAGGGTTATTCAACATAGAGGGAAACATCTTATAATCAATTTCATGACTTCATATGATAGTCATGATATTTATGCCCCTTTAATGACTGTGATCATGCATAAATCATAAGCAATAATTGAAGTCAAGGTACTAATAGTACTTATGAGGAGGAAAAATACAATATAGGCTAGCAATGTGGATCACTCAAGGGTCCATTTAATAAGGATAAGTGATCGAAGGTGCACCATACAAATGATGCATGTTTCTATACCACTAATGAAAAATGAATTTTGTTGATGTAATGTAGTTGCACATACTCTATGATTATTTTTGTGAAATGGAATCATGATGACCCAAAAAATCATAAGGTTGTGATTGAGTTGGCCCCAATGATAGCTACAAGAATCAAGCCATGTAAAAATTGAGTCTAAGTTTGAGTTTGAGTCTAAGGTGGAGATATAAAAATGTAACCAAGTTGCACCTCAATGAAACCATGCAAGTTGTGGATGTAATTTATGATGTATATGGTTTCCATGGAGTTAGAATTGATGTGGCCTCCACAATATATACCTATATGAAGTCATGTAAAAACTTGAATTTGAAATCATGATATACAAGTATGAAGTCATATTAAAAACTAAGCATGAAATCATGATGTAAAGGTGACAAGGAGAACAAAATGAAAGAAATCACCTTGATTAAAGTATGACAACAGTCAAAGGGCAGATAAAGCATGACCAAGTCATGTGTTGAGAAAGGTGCACTAATATAATCTAATGTGACCTAAGAACAAAAGAAACACTAATATTCTTTCAACTACTAATATAGTCTAACTATCAATTGCAATATATGAGTCAGAATGAAGAAGAGGTTTAAATCTACAAAAGAATGCAATTTAAAAAAATGAAACTTTATAATATAGGTGCTTTTATCATTTCCATAGAAGTTAGAACAAAAGATAATGATACATATTTTAATAACCAAAAAAAAGTGATCAATAACATGACTTTACAGATTCAATGTACATACTTACAAATCAATCCAATTAACCATTTGGGTCTTCTCTACTCTTTATTGTGTCAAGTATTTCCTCATGGTCAGACTCACACACTTTAGACAAGTTTTTGTTCAAAGGTATACCCCCATATTTGATCAAATGAAAATTAGATGCCATGACAAGGTTTGAGTAATGAAGAATATTTTGATGTGTGTCAAAGTCCTAAAACAACCAAACATCATACCTCTTAATTAGGTACCTTCTAATCCATGATCCAGTAACAACCACTAAGCCAATAGGGTATTCGATGTTTTCTCCATTTGTAACTCGGGCCTCCAATTTCTTTTTTTCCTCGAGACAATAACACAATTAATATGTTTCATCTTCATTTTCTTCATCTGCAATAACTACATAAACATGTCCTACATTGATATGTGCGTCAAATTAGGTGAACTAGTCAACATTAAAAAAACACTAGAAAGTAAGATAACATTAAGAATTTTAAAAACTATGCAAGTAGATATATTACCTAGTTGAACTAGATCTGATATGTGATCAAATTCAACTGATGATTCCATTTTTGTCATTTGCAGTGTCGTCAGGAACCAATACATGTCAAGTGGGCTTAGACATATTAACTACCATTTGTCAACCCACTCCTTTGACTCACACTCATTCCATGCTTGAACTATACATGAAGAACAAAAGCATGTCATCTTTCATGTATGGATACTTCATGAACCTGCATTAGAGCTTCTAAAAGAGTGTAGCTCACTTGATCTTATTAGCATACAACAATGGACTCATATTTTACAATGCTAGTATCATCTATCAACCAAAAAATTCTATGAACTGAAGACTTACCAATTCATTACTTGGACCTATTGAAGCATTACACCACTCGACGATTGGTTTTGCATCTATCAACTTTGTATTATCTTTATACTTTAACTCTTCTTGTGTTATGGCTCTTTTGATACACGCTCCTACACCATCATGCTCCCCCTTTCCATTACTGGCCTCACAAAATTTCCACTTATGTTGAACACTTGTAATATTATACATCTTGCTCAACTAATAGAACATCCACGAGTTCTTGAACTGTTATGCACAATTATCCGACCATATGATATGCTAACAGAATGATATGCCCCTTCTAGCCAAATCATGGTAGAACACCTGAAAGCAATCATACACAAAATCTATAGAATGTGTGCAATCATTATTGATATAAAAATGATACTCCCTTACAATTATTTTGTCATCCTCTGACATGAATGAATGCTATGTGCACAAATATAGCAACCTGTGTGGAGTTGTAATATTGTGATTGCACCTCACATTGTGGTTGTAGATTGTATTTCTCAACAAATTCAGCGATTGAAACAATGCTACCAAGTGGAAATGTGTCCTTGTATAACTTGAATTGTAAGTCCAACCATTGAGATCTATGGGTATGCCTCACATACTCATACATTATAGTATCACAAAATATAGACATAAACTAATACACTGGAATCTTTTCAATAACCAAATCACACATTTTTGCTTCTTTACCATCTTTTTTATTGTAGGCCACTATCTTATACTTGCCGAATTCTACTAGTTCATTTCCAACAGCATGTGTAATTTTCATATGTTCATAAATTTGCATACGTTGCAAGCCACCACAATGTTGATATGTTCCATCAAAGCATAATTTATTGTAGAATAATTGACCTTCCTATCTTTCATATAAAATTGTTGATATGAAATCTCTTGAAGATGTAGGTGGGGCATGTATGCCACAAGGTAAAAGTACAAAGTTGTGTCACACTTTTCTAAAGGAAATATCCAATACTGATACAACTTTTAAACTTGAATCACTAAAAGGTGTCATATATGCTTTAAATTTTGAAATGATGTAAACTAGTAAAATGTGCATTATTTAGTATGTTTTATGTTTTTATTTTTTTGAAAAAAATAAAAAAATATTATTAAATAGTTTTGAATAAATTGACACTATAATTTAGTTGATGATAAAATGCTAAAAAATGAAGTTACATTAGACGCCAATCTTTTTATAGTAATTTCTTTCTTTCTTTCAAATTTTTTGTGTGTATTTATAACTTGAAACTTTATTGCATGGATGTATTTTTTTTCCAATTTTGATAAATATATTTTTAAATAAATATTAAAATGTTCACATATTAAAACACGGTTGTTTCTATTCGATGTCAACTTTCATATTAAATATTTATCAAAAATAGAAAAAACAATACCATATTAATATATATATTCTTTTATCTAGTGCATCATGTTTTTTTCAATTTTTTAAATATGTTTTTGTATTTTTTCTTAGTATGGTAATCAACCTAATATTTTGTGTTGATAACCTACTTTTAGTAAAAATAAAATATAAAATATAAATAATAATTAAACTATTAATATATATTTTTGAAAACTACACTTATGAATCTACAAAAAGGTATTTTTATATTTTAAAAAAATGTTATTTACATGAGTAGGAGTTATTGAAACATCAATTTTTTCATATAATTTTATATTTTGGGTAAATTAACCTCAAAGTGGTGTTGCATATGCATTTAGCCAACTTTAGTTCGAAAAGTTGCGGAAATATCTAACTTAACTAGAATGAATCTTACTAAATCGTATGTTTGACCAAAATTAATTTTTAGTTAGAAATACACAAATTCACTTGTGGTGATAAGTTGGCCGAAAGTGTGACACAACTTTGTACTTTTACTGGACATTCCTACAAAACATTGTTAGTATGCAAATCTAAACATATACATCTATAAACATCAAAATGGTTAGAAAAATCAATATGTACTAGATACAAGTAGTGCTAATGCATGTATAATTTATTTTGACATAGAAAGGCTTTAGCATTTCAAAAAATATTTGGTAAATCTTAACTTGAGGATACATCTCTATAAATTTACCAAAAAATTATGTTTGAGTCATATCCAACAAATGTTTTAGATGTGGCTCATATTTTTGATTACCAATTCTCCTTCTTACCACATCTCTTTGACTTGAAGATACCCTTGTGTTATTCTTCCAAAAATATTTAATTAGGGATCTCAGTGCTTCAACAATTGGTTTATCTTTTCATGGTATTCTCCCTGAGAATGCCCACAATTCATTTTCATCAGTGTCATCAATTATTTGGTGCCTTCCAACGACTCTTAATAAAGTTTTTCTATTTATTCTCAATTCTTGACTTGTCTTTCAAATGAGACAAACTTTCTTTGTTTGATTACTTACTATTATTGATGTAATTTTGTATGACATTACTATCTTTCATGTGTGAGGTGGTACCCACACTCTCATATGCACTCATTAGATTCTTCACAATAGATTTGTCACTTGAAGCTTCTGATGTTTGCAACCCAAGAATCTTCATAATGGACCTATACTTTAGATTTCTCATCATTTCAAAAAATAGTTGACATCTTCCGGTTTCATTTAATTTTTCAAAGAAAAATCTCCAAATCTTATTAGCATATCTTCTACAAGTATGTTTGGAATCTTATCATCCATCACCTACAAAATTTTCTCATCAATATCAATCAAAAACTTGGGATTTCTATGCAAATTCTAGGTGTTCTCAAAGGTAAATTTTCCTCAACATTAGGAATATCAACAATATTAAAATAAGATCTAGGATAGATGGCATATCTTCGATCAGAGATGGAATAGATGATGTACCTTTTAAGTTGAGATGGGAAAGATGGTGTACCTCCATATTCACATGTGAGTGATGATGTACTTTCAAGTTGATATGTGGTAGATGGTGTCCCTCCAACTTGACTTGTCGTAGATGATGTGTCTCCAACAATGGGATTCAATTTTTTCATTGCACAAAGGTTTTTCATTTGTTTCCTTTTTGTCGCTAATACCATATCTCTTGTTGATAGTTCATGTTCCTCTTTAATTCCAACATGTTTTTTACTACTGTGTTCAATTTCCTTCTTTCACGAAGTTGCCTCATTTCTTCTCTTTTCTTTGCATTCAGTGCTTCCTTTTTGTCTAGTGTTACATGACGTGTCCTTGGTCATTTCTTTGACATGGTGAAGAATTGTATCTATAGCATGAAAAAGAGATAAATATTAGTTCCGCCATGGTACCATAGAGTAAAGAAATATCTTACGCAAATCTGAAATTAGTCATCAAATTACGATGTATAATATACAACAGTCGAAAGAGGCATTTAACAATCAAAGGGCAGTCGAATGCAAGGAGTTGCATGTTTCATAGTGAGAGGCTATATGTTCAAACATGAAAAATAAGGGCTAGAAAAGGGCATGAAGAGGGAATTCATGTAGAAATATAAGGTATATGCTTTTATCCTTTACATTTCCCCTCCACTTTGATGTGTGTGCAAATCTATAGAATTCATCCATGCCAAAATAAAAAGATGTAGTGAAAGAAGTGGACAAGCATGAAAATGATAAATTGTTGGATCTTAAATGGCATATCAATATCATTGTGTACCTAAAAAAACAAACCATCCTTTTGCACCTTCACACCAAATCATTAATTGCAAAAGGTGCAAGTACACAAAAAATTATAAGCATCAATCATTTCATTCAACATATGTGATGCAAGTCTTGTAATATGATGTGATAGTTGATGTGATGTGTGCCATGGTGTATAGGGCATTTTGTAGTTGTAAATAGTGTAGCCCCTACAAAGTGTACACATGGTAAGTGGTGTAGAAGGGATTATGACATGTATGAGAATCATGTATTTGGAACTAGTGTGGCTCCCACAATATGTATGCATTACCACCTTATAAAGTTGATATAGATGGAATCATGAGACATAAGGAAATCAATGAGTTAGCACTTGTGTGGCCCAACATGTGTACACATGACACCATATAAACTTGGTATAAAATATAATGCATCATGGAATTGGAGCTAGTGTGACACGACATATGCAAGCATGACACTATGCAAAGTTGATGTAGATAGAATCATGAAACATAAGGAACTTGAGTTGGAACCAATGTGACCCCCATGACACATGCAATTATGAAACCATGTAAAATTTATGTAATGTTGAGATATCCTAATAAAGGTTGTATGCTCCTTGCAAATTGAATTTGGGATGGCATCACATAGTCAATTTGACAAGAGAGAAGTAATTTGATGTGGTGATTTTGGCACACTAACCAACAATATATTTTCTCAATGAGTTTTATAGAATTAAAATACAATAAAATATAATATAAATTGAGTTTCTTTTGTCTAAGTTTGTTTCATTTGAATGTGAAAATGCCCTCTCAATAGACAAGGATGAAAATTTATCTTCTAAGGAAGGGTATGTTGAGTAATATATTTAGATAAGGATGATTAATATGATGTATTTGATCATGATTTCATGGAAGAAGAAACTCAATATGATGATTATGATGTTGTTGATTGAAATTTTTAACTTAAGAAAATAGTTAGTCTAAATGAGTATGATTTTATCACTCATAATTTTGAATACTTAGCAAAATCTAATCCCAAAATCAACATGATAGCAAAATAAAAGAATTATATTAAACATGTATGGTAAGAAGTGATAAAGAAACATAATAAAATGAATGAAAATGTAAAGCACATGTATAAAGACTTGAAATACCTTAAAATTTGAGATTCAATTTGAGAAACTACCCAATTATGTTTAGTTTCTTTTTCTTCTTGCATCAAACTCCATAAGAATTTGAGCTTTTCACAAAGTTGCTTCCTTTTCAAAATTCAATTATATATAACCCTACTAGAATTACTAAAAACTATAGACTTAACCAATCTATAATATGAAATTATAACAATAAAATTATAATTAACATTGCAACACTACAAACATGAAAATTTGAGTTCATATAATCAAATTTGATATAAAAACTCTATTATTTCCTCCTTCCTAAGTTGGAAAACAATAAAAAGGTGGTGTGAAGGTGGTGGAATGCTCAAAAACTACATGTTCTTTCCCCAACAACATGAAAAAGTGTTATTTTGTCGAATAGCGCGTAGAAGAAAGAGAATAACAGAGCATGTGGACCTAGATCATGGGTGTCCTACCCTTTTTACCATTTTTAGAAGTCTACAAAACATGCTCGTGTTATAATATTAGTAAATTTTCACTTGCACAAAGTGCGAGCACGCTTTGGCTTGCTCTAAACGGTGCAAAATCTCAACTTTTTCAAAGCGCACTCACAATTTTTATTTGATGAATTTGTTAAGGTTTCTTGAACATTATCCTATGTGTAGGGGGTTGGGTTGAGGTATATTTATGATACCTTTCTTCAAGCAATGATGACATCTTGTAAGTGCTATGTATTTCTTGTTTTGTGTGTGATATGAAATTTCACCACAATTCCCTTATTTTGTGTAACAAATAAAGGGGAAAGCTTGAAAGTTTCTCAATTTCTGGGCTTTCCTCGATCTAGAAAGCTTTTTGTGATGAATTTTGCTACTTTTGTTCTGTAAATTGTGTGACCAAAAAAATATTCCAACACATCTGGGTGGGTACATTTACATTAGGCATGGTCCTCTTTTGCACCCAAACACACCGAATTGATCTAAGCTATGTTCAACCAACAAAATCCCTTAAGAGTCCAAAGTGCAAAATGATTGCAATATTCGATGGGCTATTACTCAGACACAGTGATGCTTAGAAATTTCTCCTCTGATCATATGAGATCACGTTGGGCCCCTTTACAATAACCTCTCTCTATTTTCACTATCTCAGAGGTGTTTTCCTGTGGTGGCAACTTTTCACGTGGGGAAAAAGTTGCCAAATGCAAGTAGCGTAAAGTTGCAAAGTGGTGCAACTTTTGTTCTGCAACTCGTTTGACCAAACAAACTGTTTCAATGCATCTGAGTGGGTACATTTACACTAAGAATGGTAATATTTCACATCTGAATACGCTGAATCACTCTGAGCTACTTTCAACCAGTAGAATCCCTTAAGAGACCAAAGTGCAAAATAACTACAATCTTCGACGAGTTGTTACTCAGATACCATGTTGCTTAGAAAATTCTCGTCTAAGCCTATGGGATCAATTTGGGACCCTCTACAATAACTATTCAAATGCAAGTGGTGTAAAGTTGCAAAGTGGTGCAAATTTCATTCTGCAACTTACACAAAAAAATGAACTATTCCAACGCATCTGGGTGGGTACATTTACTCTATTCATGGTCCTCTTTTGCACCCAAACATGACAAATCGCTCTAAGCTACATTCAATTGGCAAAATCCCTTAAGAGTCTAAAGTGCAAAATGATTGCAATCTTTGATGAGATGTTACTTGGACACTGTGATGCTTAGAAACTTCTCATCTGAGGTTATGGGATCACGTTGGGCCCCTCTACAATAATCTCTCTCGATTTTGCTATCTCAAAGGTGTTTTCTTGTGGTGGCGATTTTTCACTTGGGGAAAAAGTTGTCAAATGCAAGTAGTGTAAAGTTGCAAAGTGGTGCAACTTTCATTTTGCAACTCACGTGACCAAATGAACTATTCCAATGTGCCCGGGTGGGTACATTTACATTAGGCATGGTCCTCTTTCACACCCAAACATGTCGAATCTCTCTGAGCTACATTCAACTAGCAAAATCCCTTATGAGTCCAAAGTGCAAAATGACTGCAATCTTCAAGAGGTTGTTACTCAGATATTGTGATACTTAAAAAATTCTTATATGAGCCCGTGAGATCGTGTTGGACCCCTCTACAATAATATGTCTTAGTTTTCACTATCTTAGAGGTGTTTTCCCGTGGTGACGAGTTTTTACTTGGGGAAAAAGTTGTCAAATGCAAGTAGTGTAAAGTTGCAAAGTAGTGCAACTTTTTTTCTCCAAATCGTGTGACCAAAAGAATTGTTCTAACATGTCTGGGTGGGTATTTTTATGCTAGGAATGATCCCATTTCACACCCAAACATGCCAAATGGCTCCGAGCTACATTCAACTAGTAGAATCCCTTAAAAGTGCAAAATAGTTGCAATCTTCAACAGGTTGTTACTCAGATACTGTGACACTTAGAAACTTCTTTTCTGAGCATATGGGATCGTGTTTGACCCCTCTACAATAGCCTCTCTCATTTTTTCCTATATTAGAGGCGTTTTCCCGTTGTGGTGACTTTTCACTTTGGGAAAAAGTTGTCAAATAAAAGTAGTGTAAAGTTGCAACTTGTGGTGCAACTTTTATTTTGCAACTTGTGTGACCAAAAGAATTGTTCCAACACATCTGGTTGGGTATGTTTACACTAGGAATGGTCATCTTTCACACCCAAATGCGCTAAATCGCTCTGAGCTACAATCAACCGATGAAATCCCTTATGAGTCCAAAGTGTAAAATGGTTGCAATATTCGACAGGCTATTACTTAGATACTGTGATGCTTAGAAAATTCTTTTCTAAGCCTATTGCATCATGTTAGGCTCCTCTCCAACAACCTCTCTCAGTTTTCACTAAATTGGAGGGGTTTTCTCGTGGTGGCGACTTCTCACTTGGGGAAAAAGTTATTAAATGCAAGCAGTGTAAAGTTGCAAAGTGGTAAAACTTTTGTTCTGCAACTTGTGTGACCAAAAAAACTATTCCAATGTGTTTGGGTGAGTACGTTTACACTAGGAATGGTCCTCTTTCACATCCAAACATGTTGAATCACTTTGAGCTACGTTCAACCGACATAATCCCTTAAGAGTCCAAAGTGTAAAATGGTTGCAATCTTCGATGGGTTGTTACTTGGATACCGTGATGCTTAGAAACTTATCGTCTAAGCCTATAGGATCATATTGGGCCTCTCTACAATAACCTCTCTCAGTTTTCACTAACTCAAAGGTGTTTTTCCGTGGTGGCAAATTTTCACTTGGAGAAAAAGTTGTCAAATGCAAGCAATGTAAAGTTGTAAAGTGGTGCAACTTTTATTTTGCAACTCACATGAACAAATGAGTTGTTCCAATGAGTCTAGGTGGGTAATTTTATGCTAGGCATGGTCCTATTGCTCACCCAAAACACATCGAATCACTCTGAGCTATGTTCAACTGACAAAATCCCTTAAGAGTCTAAGTTCAAAATGGCTGTAATCTTTGATGGGTTGTTACTTGGATACCATGATGCTTAGAAACTTCTCAAGTCTGAGCTTATGAGATTGCGTTGGGCCCATCTACAATAACCTCTCTCAGTTTATGCTATCTCAGATGTGTTTTCCCGTGGTGACAACTTCTCACTTGGGGAAAAAGTTGTCAAATGCAAACAATGTAAAGTTGCAAAGTGGTTCAACTTTTGTTTTGCAACTTGTGTGACCAGAAAAATTATTTCAATGCATCCGGATGGGTACATTTATGCTAGGAATGGTCCTCTTTCACACCCAAACATGTTGAATGGCTCCAAGCTACGTTCAACCAACAAAATCACTTAAGAGTCCAAATTGCAAAATGACTGCAATCTTTGATAGGTTGTTACTCAGATACTGTGACACTTAGAAACTTCTCGTCTATGTCTATGGGATTGCGTTGAGCCCCTCTACAAAAACCTCTCTCAGTTTTTGCTATCTTAGAGGCATTTTCCCATGGTGACAACTTTTCACTTGAGAAAAAAAATTGTCAAATGCAAGTAGTGTAAAGTTGCAAAACGATGCAACTTTCGTTCTACAACTCATGTGACCAAATGAACTGTTCAAACACATTTGGATGGGTACGTTTACACTAGGCATAGTCCTTTTTCACACCCAAACACACTGAATCACTCTGAGCTACATTCAACCGACTGAATCCCTTAAGAGTCCAAACTACAGTTGTTGTCATCAAATAGTGCACCCTTACTGAGATGCAAAACTTAGCCTACTAGTGAAACATTGGATCTGACTATTCAATATCCATGACGTATGGTTTTTTGTGCTCTAGAGTTATAAAACATGATGTGGTGGCAGTTATAGGACCATGTTTCCCAATGATTTGTCATGTTATTTCACTTATAGAAAATGAAAGGAGTTTTTTTAACTTATTTAAATGATGAATATGGGAGAAATGTGATAACTGCATATGGGTGAGGCATCTATAAATCAAGCTTATATTGTTGTTCATACACATTTAATATCTTTAGAATATCATTAAAATTGACCTGTGCATTGATTTCATTTAATGAGATGCCAAGTGTTGTGATATTAGTAGATGCAAATAAATTTTGTTGGTTGGATCAACAACTATCATGTGTTTTGATGCACATTCATATAAGTTCATAGAGGTATATATATATGCTTGTGAGTGTTGATGGTGTTTTTATGCACTTCTCAACACAGGCAGTGCGTAGGTGCACTACCTCTCTTGAAAGACAATCTTCCACAATCAGATTGCAGAACACTATCCCAAGGTCTCTCGAATGTCAGGTCATGACAGCGCTTAGATACCTCAGTAGTTTGATGTGATTTGCTGGAATCACAGGGCGATCTTATAGAAAACACAAAGTGTGGACACAAAGCATGGAAGTTGGATCTCAAAATGGAGTTCTTTAAATGGGAAGTTGTTATGCACAGGCTGTAGGTTCAAACAACAATCTTGAACTCCATTCAGTTGTTGGATTTGGCTTTATAATGTGCAATGAACCTTAGCATAGGCCAGTTACTGAAAAAAAAGGAAAAGGGCGAAGGAGAGGAAAAATTCCTAAGTCTGAAGCTTGCTATGAATATTGATAATGGAGTTCCTGCAATGGACAATTCGTCAAAACAATATCCCACTTAACCAGGGATTTCACAGTATCATGGAAATTGTGCTATCTTCTAAGGGCTGCAGATATTTCATCCTTCATCCACCACATACATGCATAAATCAAAGATAAATATTTGGAGCAACTTTAAATCAAATCCAGGCTAACTTTGCAAAGCTATCTACCATCAGCAAATAGCAAAAAGTATGGACTAAAGAATCATCAACAAGGCAGGAATTTTCACAATCACCCAACAACATTCCTAAGATTTATCCAAAGAGAGAAAACAACTAACTAAACAGCAATAAGATCTAAGTCAAACATCTAACATTGGAGAATAAATCAAATAACATGAGAGAAACCAAGAAAATACACCAAGTCAATGTCTTTTTTTATAAATTTCAGCAGCATGTCTTTACAACAACTCAACTCTCTCTTTGCAAATGAGAGGAGTGCCCTATTTATAGTTTTCCAAAAGTTAAATGAATGACCAAGATTCATTCTCATTGTGTGGCCATGATTCATTACAAAATAGGGTTCACCTACCCCCAAATAAATTTCAATTTAAAATTGCATTCTTGTCTTTTCCCTATTTCGTCCTCTTGTGGATGACACTATAGCTCTTTCGTCATTTAGCAAATTACTGTTTTCTTTGCTGTAGCTACTCTTCAGGAAGATCTTTGTCCTTGGCTAAGCTGTCCTCCTGCTCCTCGAAAGCTGCATGTTCTATGTATTTGAGGATGACCGCTTGGAGCTTATCTATCTCGAGGATTTCACACCGCAAGGCCTGATAGCTCCATTCTTTAGCATTTTCTTCCAGCCTCTTCCAATCTTCATCATACTTCGAGCCTTGGTCCTTAAATAGCTCCGATTGGTCAAAGGCGCGGGCAGCAGAACTTAGGAACTTCGTTCTGATTTCTCCAACTATCCTGTCCTTCATCTTCCCCTGGAAGTAGGGCTTGATCTTCTCTGGATCCATTTGCACCGTGGGCATATCAAAGCCAGTCATCAGCTTGAGATATCAGGCACATTCTGCCCAGATTTTCTTGATCCATTCAATGTCTAGATCCACTCTTCTCAGGATTTGCTCCAACCTCCCCTTCCGGTTGTCGAAGTCTCTGCGCCACACATCCACTAGCCAGTGATCTTTTTTTTTAAGCTCTAGCTTCTCCTCCCATGTGGCCTCAGGAATTTGAAGGATAGCTTCGATCCTTGGGAAGGTGGAGTCGTAGGTTGCAGGGAAATTGGTGCTAAGTCTCTTCGTGTTCTCCAGGGACTGCATCAGGTCCACGAACTTGTTGGCTGTCTGCACAGCCCTACTGATTCCCATATTTCTGACGAATGAGACTTGTCGGAACAAATCCTCGGTGGTTTTCTCTAAGTTCTTTCTTCTCTCTAGTTTATCTATTTTTTCTTTGGAAAGTAACTGAGGTGCAGTCATGGAAGTAGTGGGCAGGTCGTCCACTAAGGACCACTACTGCATATAATCTATTAATGTTGCAACCTACGATTTGAGCTCATCCTTGGAGACCTTGTCCTGCTTTATCAGGTGCACCACTGTGGCCACCGACTCCTCAAGGTGCTCGACCTTTTGCTCTCTGGTTGCTGTACCCAAGTCAATGGTTGAGATGTTGTAACTCACCCTTGTTTGGCCAACTGTAGACATTGCAATTTGTGCCGCTCAGGAGCCGGAAGCATCCATTGTTATCTTGGATCGGACCTTGGGCTTCTTCTCCTTCTTCGTTGTGATCTGGGATCGATCCAAGATGGCCTCCAACCTTGCCCTTGGGTCTTTTAGCACAGCGGTCATCTTTTCAAGCTACTTCTCTAGCCATTCGGGCATAGCAGACTTATCCTTGGGTGAATCATGGCTACTCTCACCCTTCTCAGTCAAAGGCAAGACCTCTGCTTCCTTTTCCTTTTGGGGTTCTCATTTCTTTTGGGCAGCATCCTCTTCTTCGTCGGAGTCATGAACGAATATGAGGTGTTTGATAGGCAGCCCATCTGATGGTTGCCGGATGGGACTTTCTTCCTTCGCTACCTCTTCTTCCTTTTTTTCCTCAGTAGCCTCGGCCTCGGGGCTCTTGGTAGCATGGGTCTCAACCTCTGTTAAATTTTTTATCTGCTGCTCTTCTGGCGGCTGCCCTTCTTCACCATGTGGTGACTCTTTTGTTCCTTCCCCAACGTTCTTTAGCTCCTGTGCCATCTCCTCCTCAAGGTCCTCATCGAAAGTCTGGATGATTTCCTTGGCACCCGAGCCACCCTCTTCATCTCCACTCTCGGAAGAGCCCGTCTCCTCCTCCTCATAGACCACCCTGTCGATAGTTCGGTGCTCATATTCGGGGTGCTCATAATACTCATCAGCCTCCTCCTCGATAGACTTTAAGGCTTCCTACTCTCGCTCCTCCAACTCTTTTGAAATTTGCATTGTGGCTTCCATAGCTGGTGGCCCGGTCGGCGGTTGTGAAGGTTGGGCCATTGCAAAGACTTGGGTGAGGGCTGCTTGGAGAGTTGGATTCATTAAGATCTGGGAAAGCTCAGGGGGGAGGTTTTGCATATGTCTCGTAAGAGCTTCGGGCATAGCGGCAGTGGGAATAGGTGATGTTATTGTTGCCAGAGGGAGGGATGTAATTGGAGACATGGTGGCAGAGGAAGGAGGAGTGGTCATGCCAGAAGAGGAATCAATGACAACTACTGACCCGGCTGGGGGTGAAGGGGTAAGATGGACAGAAATGTCCACTGCCGATAGAGAGGCGGCGTCCATAGTCAGAGAGATGGGTGGCGCAATAGAAGGAGCACGAAGGGTAGGGGAGGCCGGGATTCTTCTGCACCTACCGCTTGTTTGAGCCTTTTGGGAGATGAGCCTCCCGTTTCTTTCTTTGTTTGTTCCTTGGGATCTGGAGACTGGGCAGTCTCCATTCCATTCCTTTTCTGGGACCTAGTGACGAGAGGAGACTTGGAGGTCCCGCCAGTTGATGCGGTGGCAGCGACATCCTTCGTGGCACTTGGCTCGCTTTTGAGCCCCTCATAGATCATGATTACTCCTTGCCGCTTCAGATATGCCACCTTTCCATCGATCCACTCCCTGGTATGAGTTATGATTGGTTGGATGATGGTGTCCAGGTCATCGACCTCCTGCTCATCCCAGTCGATCGACGGTATTGGTATGTTGGCAACCACAGGGTACCTCGAATGCACGATGGTGGACTCGTCCTCCTTGACTTGGTCCGGCACCGGAAACAGTTGCACCCTTCTCAGGAATAGTATTGTCATGCGCATGTAGTGCCTGGCGAGCACTTCTTTGTCGTCTTTGCAGTCAGCCCAGAAATCTTCAATGTGATATTGGTGGGCATATGCGGGCCCTAGTGCTTTTCTGATGTGGCCATGTGGGTCCATCCTTGGGCGAGCGGTGTACCAGTCGAAATGGTAGTCCTTTAGCTCCTTCTCAGAGTTACTAGCACATTGAGACGTTTGCAGTCGATATAGGCCCTGGCCAAGAGTCATGGGGTAGGAGATCCCTACTATGTGCTTGTTGCTGAAGATTGCTTGGATGTGTTGGAAATACCGAGAGAGCTCCAAGAGGATTATTCTGTCATTAGGGTAGCGAGGCAATCTATTCGGCCTTTCAAAGAAACCCTGGGCCTGGATGTATGTAAACTTTAGGAACTAGATGAATAGAAAAACATATTCCTGTAAGAGCGCCCTGGCACTGTGGGAGACCCTCCTCTCGAAGTCCCTGGCGATCAATCTGATGATGTGGCCAGTGAAGGCATCATTAACCCTATAGTAGTCTTTCTTGAAATTGCGGTATTGGAGTTGCGGGTACTTGTCAAATGGTTTGAGTCCTCGCTTTTTCCCCTGATCGGGTGCCACAAACAACCCGCTGTATTGTCTTTGATTTGCCACGGAGTAGACGAGGTAGGAGGTCAAGTAGAATTTAGAACTCTTCTTCACGTTGACAGACTGCTCATGGAAGCAGTTGCTTATGATCCCTCCCCAGTAGAATGAGACCTTGGTTGTAACGTCCTCATTTCCCCGTAGGATCTGTTCAATGTAGTATGTCATCCACTCCTGGAAGTAGGCGACCATTGGGAGACCCATGACTCTGCTCAACATGGTCACTAGATCATGGTAATCCTCATGGAAATCGCTATGGAAGAGCTACTAGGGAACCTTCGCAGCGCTGCCCCATTTTTCTTTAAGCCAATGGAGGTTGATTGACTTCTTGCACCCTGAGGGATTGGCATCCCACACTTCCTGGCATTCTGCTACTGTGGGGACTTCCATCTGTTGGAATGTGGGGATGTGGAATGTCTTGGTGATCCCTTCTGGTGACATATCTGCAAGGACGTTCCTTTCTTTATCCACGATTGTTCTACTATCCGTTTGATAGGCTTCCCGGCAAGCCATGACTAACTCAGGTGCCACGAGCGAGGGAGGGAAACTGACAACCTTGTCTATTCCACTCTACCATATTAACCTGGCGTTCTTCGTTGTTGGGTTGACCGTGACCCTCTGAGTGAATTCATCAATGTCCACTTGGCCAATATTAGTATCTGAAATCTCCTTCCAGTCCGTTTTGACCTTGGAGTGGAGCGACTCGCCCTGGAACTGATACTTCATTTGATCTTTGTCTTCCTTTCCCTGAGGGGTCCTTCTTGACTTCTTACCCTTATCCTTCTCGACGGATGCCCCTGAAGTTCTTGCACCCGATTCCATATATTCTGCAAGCAAAGGAAAATTTAGTGCAATAAAACATCAAAAGCGTTCAAGTTAGTCCATATCTCGAAAATAACATCTACTTTAGATTATCAACCAAGTATATCATAAATTTTATCTCTAGACGTTATCGATATTTGTTTCAGGGCATTTGGACAATCCGGGCCCAGAGAGCCAGACTTCCCTGGCAGGAATGCTGTCTGGAAGGGAAAACGCAACGGAAAGCCCCTGGGGACCCTCCCTAGCTAAATTTTAATATTTCAAAAAGCTCATGATGAAGAGGGCCCAAAATTAGTACATGGGTCGAGGTCAGATTCCAGATTTAGGCCTGCTAGGATCGATCTAGGAAGACTCGGAGGTTTCAAGTCGGGAAGCCGTCGAGAGATGGCCATTGGTGACGGCAGACAGCAGGCGGAAATTCGGTGGCGGATGTCTGAGGGCTGGGGTCCGGGGGGCCAAAGGACGGCCGACATAAAGACAACTTGTTTTCGAAGGCACGGGCCGGCGACACTAGGAAGGCGGGTGGGCTTCGCCGTTTGGGACGAAAATCCTTATACGAATGTCCAGTAAGGGAAGCCCAGGGGCAAGAAGCCTGCAGTGTGAGTTTATCAATTAAGTTTTAGCGGCATTTGGAGTGTCGGGGATCGAAGGCCGGTGTGCTGGGGGCACTTTCCACCAGCAGTGGCGGGTGAGAGGTGGACCTCCGAGGATGGATGTCCAACCACCGACGCCCGGGGAGCGGAAGGCCGAGTGGGAACCGGTGCACTGTCGGCCACGACAAGTTTGGCAACAACACACGGTAGAAGGAAGATCGGGGTCTGGCGACTAGGCAGACGGGCGAAGATTCTGACGGCCGGAGAGAGACGGACTTCCACAAATGGAAGTCTAGGATCCGGGTCTTGGGGACGCGAAAGTCGCCGTCCCAAAAGACCAAGCCAATGGGGAAGAGGAAGGCGGGGCCCGGAGCCCGGAAGGCATTGATGAATTCGCCGGAAGAATGTGCAGAGGGGCCAACAAAAAATTAAGCAGGGAAACCCGCCATTCGGGACCCGAAGGCAAAAAGGATGGATCGATTTAATCTGCCAAGGGTTTAAAAAATTGAAGCATGGGTGGAGCCCTGAGGGCGGGGCGCCAGGCGACGTTCGCCGTTTGGAGAAGGCGAACCTCGGGCGGAACTCCGGGATTCCGGGCCCGGGACGGCCAAAGGGCGCAGGTTCGGTTTGAAGCCTTCACGGCAGAGCAGAGAGTAGGATCAAGCAGCTGGGGAGGCAGGGTGTTTTAGCAGTTCAAGCGCGGCGGAAGACACACGGAAGTCTGAGGAAGGAAACCCGACAAACTGGGCCTGAAGAGGGGGATTGCCATTAGCGAATGTTTGAAGTCTTGAAATTCAGGCCCGGGAAGGACATTTTCCCTGTGCGAAGAATAGCTGCGGCAGGGAGAAGTTCTGAATCGGCAAGGAGGGTGTTTTAGATGGTTTGCTCGGTTTCTACCACATGGGTTTGGCGCTCAATTAAGTGTTCTATCACTCTATACTCTCCTAGGATTTTTTCATTCATTCAAATACTTCAAAATCATGAAAACAATGGTCGGGAGGGTGAGAGGATGGCCTACCTCAAAACACACTAGGCAGGGGACGTGGGATCCACACACAGTCGACGAACTGATGCTGAGGGCGACGATCGCGATGTAGTCGAAGGCGGTGGGCTCCAGATGATTTCTTCTCCAATTTGCTCCAATCCTGATTATGAAAATGACTTGGGTGGGTTGGGTATTTTATACCCCAACCACCATGAATGCCTGCATTAAATGCTCATATGGCTGCGGGAAAAGTTGGTGGAGTTTGAAAATAGGTCGGCGGCGGCGGCAGGAGCTTCGGGATCCGGCGGCCGGGAAGACATGGCATGACGGCCGCCTTTTAAAGATTTCTCATTGGTTTGAACGGCGATGACAAGGAGCGGCACGGGGCCCAGAGCGCGGGAAGCCGGTAGGGATCCGCCGTCGAGGACAGCGAAACCATCACGGAATTCCGGGAACGAAACTTCGGACGGCCGGGCCCGGAAGGCCCGACGGTAGCCAACGGAAAGCACCACTTAGCGGATGGCGAAGACGACGGCGGGACCAGGGAGGCGGGTCACCGTAGGAGGTTCACCGTCGAGGATGGCGAAACCAAGATGGAACCTCGGAGACGGATCTCCGGGTTTCGAGGCCCGGAGGGGTGGGCACCGCGAAAGATTTTTAACAAGTTTTTTCAACGGTGAGAGCGGTGGGGCAGACCCCGAGGTCCAGAAAGACGCCCGGCAAACGCCGCCAGGGACGGAATTTTCAGAGGGGAAACCCGAAGAGGGAACCCTGGACACCCGGGCCCGGAAGGGTCCGAGGCCGATTTCAGGGCCAAATTGCCAGAGGGATTCCCCGAGCCCCCGGAAGGTAGCAAAAACCAAAAGCGGAGGCATGATCAATTTATGATGGATCTTTGGAGCAACATCGACCATCTGAAACATCAAAAAAAGATGGGCATGCAAAACGAGGCGACCCCAAAAGGACCCGACAAGGCGAAAGAAAAGAGGGTCTCCGTTTCGAACGGGGTGTGTGTGCTAAGGGTACAAAAAATGGCGACTCTGCTGGGGAACGCTCCCAAGCGTTCTGAGGATAAATATTCATTCAGGACTAGAATCTCTGGTTTCGCAGACCAGGAGTGGCTTCCAAAGATGAGTCCAGGAGAATGAGAGCCTTAATTGGGTCAGCTTACAGAACATCTTTGAAGTGTGTGTGTGTAGTGAGTTCATTCCTTTCATAGGGATAGTGACCAGGGTTACCAAGTCAACTGAGTGAGCTACATAAATCATCTAACACCAAAAGTAACCTGGACATTGCCCCGCTACCAGTCAGGTGTCCATAGGCCCGACGGAGTTGTCGCTACAATCTCATGGATATTGCTCTACTGCCGGCCGGGCGTCCATAGCCTCGGTAGAGTTATCCAAACACCTATACGGTCATTTATTTCATTTTTTCAGAGTTCTTTTTCTCTTTTTGCTTTGATATTTCACTTCTCTTTTGCCATTTAGTTCGACCGGGTAAGCATTGAAGCCTACAATGGGTTTGAGACTGTAGTGGTCACTGGAGTAGACTTGAGATTTTTCACTCACGAGGGTGTCATAACAACCATAGTACGGTCCTTCAGAAATTATTATTATGTGCTTTGTGCGAGATCCGAGATGTGGGTAAGAAGATCCAGCCAAGGGTCAAGTTCTGAGTAGAGTTCAAACAAGGAAATCATTCACGGAGAGCTTTCAAAGACCGATAATCTAGAGTGAATGTTTAGCCAAAGAACACAAAGAACGGACAGCAGAGTGAACCACTTGCCGGGCGAGCACGTCCACCGCAAAGGAGCGGGGAATGACTTTCGAAACAAAACCGCCGGGAGGGAGAAAATAAAAAGGGCGACGCAAACAAAACGCAAGCAAGCAAGAAAGCAACTACTCTAACATATGTACAAGTATTTACAATGAAGAGCTCGAAGGAGCTCAAGCCTGGAAGTAATGCTTCAGGTGCTGCCCATTGACTAGCAATGAGACATTTTCACTGGTTAAGGTCTTTAGGCGGAAGGCATTATCTCCCAAAATCTCAGCTATTTGAAAGGGGCCAAGCCAAAGCTTGTCGAATTTGTTGTGTCCCCCTTTCTTTTAATGGGCCTTGTCCCAATACAGGACCAAATCTGCAATCCTAAAGGCCTTGATCTTGGCTCGGTAGTCGAACCATCTCTTAACTACACCCTGATGTTTGGCAAAATTTTCTATTGCACGGTCTCAAATTTCTTCTAAATGCAAGAGCTCGGCTAATCGAGCTTCCCTACGATCTCCTCCCTCATAAAAATCGTTGATGAATTGAAGAGTAGGAATCTTCAGATGGATGAGGAATATAGGCTCTAGACCATAGACGAGGTGGAACAAGGAATCGCCAAGGGCAGCCTTGTGATGGGTGCGATCAGCCAAAAGGGCGAAGCGGAGCTGGGTATGCTAGTCCTTGGGATTCCTATCTAGGAGCTTCTTGATCATAGTAATTAGATTTTTATTTGTGGACTTGGCAAGGCCATTGCCCTGAGGGTAGTAATTGGATGAGAATTTAAGGGCAATCCCATAATCGAATGCCCAACTAGAAAATTTTAATGAAGCAAATGCAGGTCCATTATCACATACCAAAACATATGGACAACCAAAGTGATTTAAAATGAAACTTTCTAGGAAATTGGTAACTACTTCAGTTGTGCATTGCTTACATACTATTTCTTTCGTCCATCTAGTACAATAATCAGTAGCGGTAAGAATGTACCTGTGTCCCGCAGATGATGGAGGGCTTACCAGACCGATGAAGTCGAGACCCCATTGCGCAAAAGGCCTTACCTCCAGCACAGGCTGCAGTGGGACATCAACATTCTTCTCCCTGGTGGCAGTGGTCTGGCACGTGTGACAAGAACGAACGTGGCAATGGGCATCCTTGAAGACGGTTGGCCAATAATACCCTGCTCTCAGTATCTGATGTGCTATAGAAGAACCTGAACCATGGCCCGTGCCAAATTTGTTGTGTAACTCCTTCAAGACTCGATCCGCTTCTTTCTTGCCAGGGCATCTCAAATAAATTCCTTCATGGTTCTTCTTGTAGAGGATGGAACCCTATAACATGTAGCCATTGCTTTTCAATCTCAGGGCCCGCTTTTGGACTCCTTGCAAGTGCGGCAGGCATTTATGGTTTAGCAGATAGTATGCGACATTCTGGTACCACTCTCTGGGGGAGACATCCTCGAGCTGGTACTGCTGCACAATGAGTTCAGGTCCAACTTCTGCTGCTGTTTCAGAAATTGTATGGGTGAGTTCCTGCCCTCTGACCAGTTTCATCTGTTGGATCTCCATATCATACTCTTGTAGTAGGGTGACCCACTTAGCCCTTCGTTCACCCAATTCATTCTATATGAGCATCATTTTTACTGCTGGGTCAGGGACAATGGCAAACACCTTGTTGCATAGGATATAGTGTCTAAATTTTTTCACTCCTCTGACGAGTGCATACACCTGCTTTTCAATGTTGTGGTAACGCAATTCAACATCCTTGAGTGGAGCACTCATGAAGGTGATCGGGTGCTCGTTTCCTTCATCGTCCTTCTGGGTTAACATGCTAGCACATGAATGCTCTAAAGCAAATGAGTAGATGTAGAATGGCTTCAGATAATCTGGGGTAACTGACATAGGTGCCTCAACAATAGCCCGTTTGATTTATTCAAAGGATTGTTTGGCATCAGGTGTCTATTCAACTTTGGTGTCTTGTTTGAGCATGGCATTGAGAGGTTTGATAATTTCCACGAAACCTGTGATGAATTTCCAAATGAAGTTGATCTTTCCAAAGAAAGATTTTAATTCCTTTTTGTTGCCCGGGGGCTGCATTTTGAGTAAGGACTCAATACACTCAGGATCGATGGAAATCCCTTGCTCCGAAATGATGTGCCCGAGCAATCTTCCTTTAGTCACTCCGAAAATGCACTTCTTGGGGTTGAGGGAAACCTTGAACTCTCTGCATCTTTGAAATACTTTGCATAAGTTGGAGACGTGATCACCCCGCTTTTTAGAAAATACGGTCAAATCATCCATGTAGATGATTATGCATTTTCCAATTAGGTCCTTGAAGGCGATATCCATGGCACGTTGGAAAGTGGCACCGACGTTGATAAGCCTGCAAGGCATTCTTTTGTATGCGAACGTCCCCCACTTAGTGGTGAACGCTGTCTTGTGGCGATCCTCGTATTGTACAATTACCTGGTTATACCCAGAGTATCTGTTGAGGAAATACATCATCTGAGAGCCGTTGACGATCTGCATCACTTCATCCAATGAAGGTACTGGATAGTTGTCTTTCTCCGAGGCGCAGTTCAGATTGCGAAAATTTACACACAATCTAATCTCTCCATTCTTTTTTCTGACCGGGACCAAGTTGGCCACCCATGTGGAATGCCTAACTGGAAAAATGATTCTTGCTGAGAGCAACTTTTGCACCTCCTTGTAAACAACAGGTTCCAGCAAGGCATTGATAGGGTGTTGCCTCTGGCAGAATGGCTTCACTTCCGTCTTAAGAGGGATGGTGTGTATAATGACAGAGGTGTCATAAGTTTTTAAATCTTTGTAGCTCCATGCTACCACATTAGGGTACCTTCGCAATGAATCCGTGATCCCCTTCTTTTCCTTTGGCATGCACACCTTGCTGATAAAAATATTCTTGATCTCCTCGGCTGTCCCAAGGTTGTGTGCATTGCACTGGTTGCTTATGGCCTCCTTTTTCATTTGCTGATCCTAATCTCTGATCTGATCCAAGTCAAATATGCGTTCCAGCTGAACCATACCCCTAGGGATTGTGTTGGTTTTGAGGTTAATAACCCCCTCTATGTCTAGTTCAGCCTCCTGTGGATCAGTTTCATCAATTATTTGAGTTGCGAAGACATCGAAACTTGTGATTAATTAAAGGATATGTTTGTCATCGTTGAAGACTTGCAAGTGGCTAAACATTATTTGGGACCGACGGCGTGGACGTTAGCTCAACAGTAAATTTCTTGAGCCCAGACAAAGAGAGGGGTTGTAGAGTGCTGGCTGCTTGAGCCAAGGCATCAGCTGTGCGATTCTGAGTACAAGGGATCAATTGTATGTTGAATGCATCCAAGCCCTCCAAGAGGTCCCAGACCCTATGCCTATAGTTTGTGAGTCTCTGATCATGACAGGAATATAATTTTCTGACCTGTTTAACTACAAGTGTGGAATCCCTGAAAACTTATAGCATCTTTACATTTTTCTTCAAGGCCATAAGAAGGCCAAGGACTAAGGCCTCGTATTCCACTACGTTATTGGTGCAATAAAACTGTAATCGGTGGGTAGCAAGAAATATCTTACCTATTGGGCTGATGAGTTTGAACCCAGCTCTAACTCCTTGCCTAGACTTTGATCCATCAAATCAGAGCGTCTAGCACGTGGAGGATTCCTTATCTTCGGGTCCGATTAAGCTTCCATTCCCTTCCAGTTAGGTGGCCGGTCTTGTGATCTTAGGGGAGTTTTCTGGTTCGATGCATTGATCAACGGGTGGTTCTGCTGGTGTTTCCTTTGGCGTTTTTGTCTAGGGGGCAGCTGATTTTTTAACATGCGCCACTACTGCTTGACATAAGCAACAATCAAATTCAGAGTGTGCAGCATTGTGAACCCTGCACCAGTTCAGCAACAAGAGATCCTGTGGATTCATTCGGCCCCCTAGGCTGAGTTGATCCCTTGCGCATTTTTCTATGAATTCCTGGAAGCCATTGAGCAATCCCCAGTTGTCATCCCCATCAGGTTCATCACCGGTTTCCATCAACACTTCTGTGTCTGAGGGCATTCGTGTAAAATCGGTCGAAAGACTACACAACACCAGCAACACTTCATCTGCACGTTCTTCCTGAAGTCTGACCTCATTTTGGTAGGCAAAAGGGCAGTAATTCCCTAAATCAGTCTCGGCAAATAACACCTCACTGAGATTATTGTATTCCGTGATCATATACTTCATACGGGGTTCACGGTTGATACAGATCTGATTTGGCAGCCCCTTCCATGTGAGTCATATGTGAGAAAGGTCTGTGGCGGTGTATCTATTCAGCGCCTTAGTGAATTCCCTTCCCAAAATGATTTCCTATGCATCGGGAATGTCAGCCACTTGAATATCAATGACCTGTTGTATCTGTGGGTCTACGTCAATCTACATCGGCATACAGTTTATTTCACCCACGATGTTGATCTCTGTTTTGTCCAGCTGGGTGACCTTTCTTTTAGAAGGTGTGGGAGTGATGCCAAGAGCTTTGCAAACAGCCAAAGGCATGACATTGGTAGACGCTTCTGAATCAAGCAGGCAGTTATGCAAGTTCTTCCCAAAGATCCTGATGGTGGTCAGGAAAGGGGGAGTTTTTGGTCTCCCTTAGAGGATGCCCATAGGTGTGTCCATGTGAGCTATCTGACTTTTGTTCCTATCATTGTCCATATCCTTGGTTTGCTTAAATTGTTGGTTCTTAGAAAATTGCCTATTAGCCCTTTCTGGCTCCTTTTCAATTTGCTTACTTGCTGACTGATTTATGGGAACATCGTTCCTTCTTCTGGTATTATCCTGTATCTCCGGTTCTCTCCCATGCTCTTCAAAGGTTACCCTCTTAGCTGGTGTTTCTTGTGTTGCACTAGAAGATGGAGTCCCATTAAGGACCCTAAAGAAGGCGTGTCTCACGGTAGGAACTTTGAGTAACTCGAAGGCAGATAAGCTGATTTTTACCTTCTTGAATTCTTCTGCTACATACTCACCCATTTGCTCAATTTCTGAGCTAAAAGCCTGGCCTATAGCAAAACTAGGAAGTTGGGCCTTCGTTTGATTAGATGGATTTTGGGATTGGCCCTTAGGCTGATTTTGCGACTGGTTTTGAGAACCGTTCTTATTGAGGTATTGGGCATGTATGTGAGGAAGCCCAGGGTTATTACTGGCATTTGGATCAGGCGGGGTGGCAAAATTGTTTGGTGGGGTAGAAGTTGTAGAGGGTCCACCTACTTGCCTATTCCTAAGGAAGTAGGGACTCGACCATTAATGGAATATGTGGACCTCATCTACAAATGGTTCTTCTTCATCTATCAGACCATTATCTACTGAATCAAAGAGCTGAGCCAAGGTTTGTTCACTACTTACCTCTTGCGCTTCTTCATCATTAATGGGAGTAGGCTCGACTTCGGGCTCGTTGCGGTCACCTCGCGAAAATGGCACCTGATTGACCACCAGACAGGAGGAGTCATATGGCTCGGACGAGACGATGTCCCTGTAGCTGGCATTATCGACCGCGTTCTGCACCTCCACCTGGAAGATTTCAGCAGTTGTCTAGAACTCGGGGCAATCTAACTCGGAATGTCTACTGGTTTTGTGAAGTTGACACCATCCGGACAAGGCTGCTTCAGCCAGATATACACCGCTAGATGCTTTGTCATTGCTCGCCGGTTGATCGAAAGGCATAAGGACGCCACCATTATTGGGCCTAGTGTTCCATGTACGATTCTGCCTTTGAGAAGGTCTCATTTCTACATTCTGATTGGTGTTTTGTCCCCTATCATAATTCTGCCCGGAGGAAGTGCCTACTTCTCGATTATCATTACTGTCCCTGTTGTCTCGACTGTCCCGGTTAAGATTGGCTTGAAAATTGTGCTGGGAGGCCTGCAATTGGTTATTCTGGTTCTTTAGGTGCATTATTTCCGTGGACATTTTCTTTATCATTTTGGTCAATTTTTCTAACTTGTCTTTTTTAGTTGCGCTCCAAAGCGATGGCACCACATTTTGGAGAAAAGTGGGCGGGGCTGTCGGCTAATTTTGATAGGCCGGAGGAAAATCTAGTCCCGATAGGTACAATGGCGCCTGGGGCTGTTGGGAATACGCCTGTTGTTGCGGAGCAGCCTGTGAATAGTGGTACTGCTGTTGGCGCTGCAAATAGGAGGGCGCGGGAGGCGCGTAATTCAATGACTGCCCTAGATGTGGCACCATAGGCAATTGGAGTACTTGATTCATGAGAGGGGTTTGGTGAGCAAACGCCTGATTAAGCCCCTGAATCTGCATTGGGTGGGCTACTGGCCCCAAAGAAGGCAGCGGGCTGGAGATATTCTACCCTAAGTCCGTATTGGTGACAACGGCCTCCGCATAGGCGGTCACCAGGATAGTGGGCGTCGGGCGCATCATTTTCACCAAGGGCGACGTGAGGTTGTGCAACGCCGCATAGTAGACCGAAAGAGCTGCTGCATCATTATGGAGGCATGAATTTTGAAGCCTTGTGTGATCCTGATGGAAGCGGTCATCGAAGGAGCCAATAGGTTCGTTGACCTCCCTTCTGACAGACATGAACTGTTGGTAAAACTCCGAAGGGTTGATGGGGATCTTATATTTTTGCAAGAAGACATTCTTCATCAGGTTCCATGAGGTGATGGATCTCCTCGGCAGATTAATGTATCAATAGAAGGCTTCTTCCCCCAATGAATGTGGAAAAATGCGGCAAGCAACGTCTTCATGGTCCACTTGCATTTCAGTGATCGTTGTCTCGAATATTTTGATATGCTCCTCAGCTGTTCTTTGCATATCGCATGGATGGAACTTTGAACAAAAGCCCTCCGGATTCTTCGGCATATCATTGTAGACAGCAAAATGTATCGGCGAAGGGTTATGTGCTAACCAAGCCATGGAGGGTGGCGAAGGTGGTGCTTGCTGTTGGAAAACGAGAATTTGGGGCTATATTTGCAATACAATAGCAATCTTGGGCTGCACTTGAGCTATGGCTGCCTGGAGAATGCCTTGGGCTAGAAGGGCTGGGAGAGGAGCTTGCCCCTGGCTGCCAGAGGTAGGATGTGCAAATGCTGTTTGAGAGGGTTAGGTGGAAAATGGTGGCCAGCCAAATGAAGGTGAGGGTGAAATGGAGGCGGATGGAATGAAGGAAGAGGAAGAGACAACACTACCTCCTTGTGCTCGCTTTGCCCTCGTAGGAGGCTGTAATTCTTCAAATTCTCCTTTGTTTGGTGTTGATCGTAGAACTCTCTAAAACCTTTCTAGGGAGAATGATCCAATTCGATCCAGCTTCACTTTATCCTTCAACTTAGTATTTTCAAAGTGGCCCTCCTTCTACCACCAGTTCTGTTGATGGTGTTTTTATGCACTTCTCAACACAGGCAGTGCGTAGGTGCACTACCTCTCTTGAAAGACAATCTCCCACAATCGGATTGCAGAACACTATCCCAAGGTCTCTCAGATGTCAGGTCATGACAGCGCTTAGATACCTCAATAGTTTGATGTGATTTGCTGGAATCACAAGGCGGTCTTACAGAAAACACAAAGTGTGGACACAAAACATGGAAGTTGGATCTCGAAATGGAGTTCTTTGAACAGGAAGCTGTTATGCATAGGCTGTAGGTTCAAACAACAATCTTGAACTCCATTTAGTTATTGGATTTGGCTTTACAATGTGCAATGAACCATAGCATAGGCTAGTTACTAAAAAAAAAAAAAAGGGCGAAGGAGAGGAAAAGTTCCTAAGTCTAAAGCTTGCTATAAATATTGATAATGGAGTTCCTGCAATAGACAATTCCTCAAAACAATATCCCACTTAACCAGGGATTTCACAGTATCATGAAAATTGTGCTATCTTCTAAGGGCTGCAGACATTTCATCCTTCATCCACCACATACATGCATGAATCAAAGATAAATGTTTGGAGCAGCTTTAAATCAAATCCAGGCTAACTTTGCAAAGCTATCTACTATCAGCAAACAGCAAAAAGTATGGACTAAGGAATCATCAACAAGGCAGGAATTTTTACAATCACCCAACAACATTCCTAAGATTTATCCAAAGAGAGAAAACAGCTAACTAAATAGCAATAAGATCTAAGTCAAACATCTAACATTAGAGAATGAATCAAATAACATGAGAGAAACCAAGAAAATACACCAAGTCAATGTCTTTTTTTATAAATTTCAGCAGCATGTCTTTACAACAACTCAACTCTCTCTTTGCAAATGAGAGGTGTGCCCTATTTATAGTTTTCCAAAAGTTAAATGAATGGCCAAGATTCATTCTTATTATGTGGCCATGATTCATTACAAAATAGGGTTTCACCTACCCCCAAATAAATCTCAATTTAAAATTACATTCTTGTCTTTTCCCTATTTCGTCCTCTTGTGGATGACACTATAGCTCTTTCGTCATTTAGCAAATTGTTGTTTTCTTTGCTGTAGTTACTCTTCAGGAAGATCTTTGTCCTTGGATGGGCTGTTCTCCTGCTCCTTGGAAGCTGCGTGTTCTATGTATTTGAGGATGACCACTTGGAGCTTATCTATCTCGAGGATTTCACACCGCAAGGCTTAATAGCTCCATTCTTTAGCATTTTCTTCCAGCCTCTTCCAATCTTCATCATACTTTGAGCCATGGTCCCTAAATAGCTTCGATTGGTCGAAGGAGCGGGCAGTAAAACTTAGGAACTCCGTTGTGATTTCTCTAGCTGTCCCATCCTTCATCTTCCCTTGGAAGTAGGGTTTGATCTTCTCTGGATCCATTTGCACTATGGGCATATCAAAGTCAGTCATCAGCTTGAGATATCGGGCACATTCCGCCCGGATTTCTTTGATCCATTCAATGTCTAGATCCACTCTGCTCAGGATTTGCTCCAACCTCTCCTTCTGGTTATCGAAGTCTCTGCGCCACACATCTACTAGCCAGTGATCTTCTTTTATAAGCTCTAGCTTCTCCTCCCATGTGGCCTCAGGAATTTGAAGGATAGCTTCAATCCATAGGAAGGTGGAGTCATAGGTTGCGGGGAAATTGGTACAGAGTCTCTTCATGCTCTCCAGGGACTGCATTAGGTCCAAGAACTTGTTTGGTTGTCCGCACAGCCCTGCCGATTCCCATGTTTCCGACGAATGAGACTTGTTGGAACCAATCCTCGGTGGTTTTCTCCAAGTTCTTCCTGCTCTCTAGTTTATCTATTTGCTCTTTGGAAAGCAACTGAGGCGCAGTCGTGGACGTAGTGGGCAGGTCGTCCACTAAGGACCATTGCTGTATATAATTTGTTAATGCTGCAACCTGCGCTTTGAGCTCATCCTTGGAGACCTTGTCCTGCTTTATCAGGTGCACCACTGTGGCCACTGACTCCTCAAGGTGCTCGACCTTTTGCTCTCTGGTTGCTGTACCCAAGTCAATGGTTGAGATGTTGTATCTCACCCCTGTTTGGCCAACTGTAGGCGTTGCAATTTGTGCCGCTCGGGAGATAGAAGCATCCATTGTTATCTTGGATCAGACATTGGGCTTCTCCTTCTTCGTTGTGATATGGGATCGAGCCAAGATGGCCTCCAACCTTTCCCTTGGGTCCTTCAACATAGGGGTCATCTTTTCAAGCTGCTTCTCCAACCATTCGGGCATAGCAGACTTATCCTTGGGTGAATCATGGCTACCCTCGCCCTTCTCAATAAAAGGAAAGACCTCTGCTTCCTTTTCCTTTTAGCGTTCTCCTTTCTTTTGGGCAGCATCCTCTTCTTCGTCGGAGTCATG
This sequence comes from Sequoia sempervirens, assembly GCA_007258455.2. Lineage (NCBI taxonomy): Eukaryota > Viridiplantae > Streptophyta > Pinopsida > Cupressales > Cupressaceae > Sequoia > Sequoia sempervirens. Next base: position 33,412 of record VDFB02155975.1, read on the forward strand.
AACGAATATGAGGCGTTTGACAGGCAGCCCGGCTGATGGTTGCCGGATGGGACTTTCTTCCTTCACTACCTCTTCTTCCTTTTTCTCCTCAGTAGCCTCAGCCTCAGGGCTCTTGACAGCACGGGTCTCAGCCTCTGTTAAATCTTTTATTTGCTATTCTTCTGGCGGCTGCACTTCTTCACCATGTGGTGACTCTTATGTTCCTTCCACAACGTTCTTTAGCTGCTGTGGCATCTCCTCCTCAAGGTCCTCATCAAAAGTCTGGATGATTTCCTTGGCACTCGAGCCACCCTCTTCATCTCCACTCTTAGAAGAGCCCGTCTCCTCCTCCTCATATACCACCCTGTCGATGGTTCGGTGCTCGTATTTGGGGTGCTCATAATACTCATCGGCCTCCTCCTCAATAGACTTCGATGCTTCTTGCTCTCACTCCTCCAACTCTTTTGCAATTTGCATTGTGGCTTCCATAGCTGGCGGCCCGGTCGGTGATTGTGAAGATTGAGTCGTTGCAAGGACTTGGGTGAGGGCTGCTTGGAGAGTTGGATTCATTAATATCTGGAAAAGCTCAGGGGGGAGGTTTTTCATATGTCTCGTAAGAGCTTCGGGCATAGCGGCAGTGGGAATAGGCGATGTTATTGTTGCCAGAGGGAGGGATGTAATTGGATACATTGTGGCAGAGGAAGGAGGAGTGGTCATGCCAGAAGAGGAATCAATGATGACTACTGACCTGACCGGGGGCGAAGGGGTAAGATGGACAGAAATGTCCACTGCCGGCAAAGAGGCGGCGACCGTAGTCAGGGAGATGGGTGGCGCAATAGAAGAAGTAGGAAGGGCCAGGGGAGGCCGGGATTCTTCTGCACCTACCGCTTGTTTGAGCCTTTTGGGAGATGAGCCTCCCATTTCTTTCTTTGTGTGTTCCTTGGGATCTGGAGACTATGCGGTCTCTGTTCCTTTCCTTTTCTGGGACCTAGTGATGGAAGGAGACTTGGAGGTCTTGCCAGTTGACGCGGTGGCAGCGACATCCTCCATGGCACTTGGCTCGCTTTTGAGCCCCTCATAGGTCAGGACTACTCCTTGCCGCTTCACATATGCCACCTATCCATTGATCCACTCCCTGGTACGAGTTATGATTGGCTAGGTGATGGTGTCTAGGTCATCGACCTCCTGCTCATCCCAGTCGATCGACGGTATTGGTAGGTTGGCAACCGTAGGGTACCTCAGATGCATGATGGTGGACTCATCCTCCTCGACTTGGTCCGGCACCGGAAATGGTTGCACCCTTCTCAGGAATAGTACCGTCATGCGCATGTAGTGCCTGGCGAGCACTTCTTTGTTGTCTTTACAGTCGGCCCAGAAATATTCAATGTGATATTGGTGGGCATATGCGGGCCCCAGTGCTTTTTTGATGTGGCCATGTGGGTCCATCCTTGGGCGAGTGGTGTACCAATATAAATGGTAGTCCTTTAGCTCCTTCTCAAAGTTACTAGCACATTGAGACATTTGCAGTCGATACAGGCCCTGACCAAGGGTCATGGGGTAGGAGATCCCTGCTATGTGCTTGTTGCTGAAGATTGCTTGGATGTGTTGGAGTTGCTGAGAGAGCTCCAAGAGGATTATTCTGTCATTAGAGTAGCGAGGCAATCTATTTGGCCTTTCAGAGAAACCCTGGGCCCGGATGTACGTAAACTTTGGGAACTGGATGAACAGAAAAGTATATTCCTTTAAGAGCACCCTGGCGCTATGGGAGACCCTCCTCTCGAAGTCCCCGATGATCAATCTGATGATGTGGCCAGTGAAGGCGTCATTAACCCTGCAGTAGTCTTTCTTGAAATTGCGGTATTGGAGTTGCGGGTACTTGTCAAACAGTTTGAGTCCTCGCTTCTGCCCCTGATCGGGTGCCACAAACAACCTGCTGTATTGTCTTTGATCTGCCAGGGAGTAGACGAGGTAGGAGGTCATGTAGAATTTAGAACTCTTCTTCACGTTGACAAACTGATCATGGAAGCAGTTGCTTATGATACCTCCCTAGTAGAATGAGACTTTGGTTGTAACGTCCTCATTTCCCTGTAGTATCTGCTCAATGTAGTATGTCATCCACTCCTAGAAGTAGGTGGCCGTTGGGAGACCCATGACTTTGCTCAACATGGTCACTAGGTCATGGTAATCCTTGTGGAAATTGCTACGGAAGAGCTCCCGGGGAACCTTCGCAGTGCTACCCCGTTTTTCCTTAAGCCAATGGAGGTTGATTGACTTCTTGCACCCTGAGGGATTGGCATCCCACGCTGCTTGACATTCTGCTAATGTGGGGACCTCCATCTGTTGGAACGTGGGGATGTGGAATGTCTTGGTGATCCCTTCTGGTGACATATCTGCAAGGACGTTCCCTTCTTTATCGATGATTGTTCTGGTATCCGTTTGATAGGCTTCTCGGCAAGCCATGACTAACTCGGTTGCCACGAGCGAGGGAGGGAAATTGGTAGCCTTGGCTATTCCACTCTGCCGTATTAACCTGACGTTCTTCGTTGTTGGGTTGACCGTGACCCTCTGAGTGAATTCATCAATGTCCACTTGGCCAATATTAGTATCTGAAATCTCCTTCCAGTCCGTTGTGACCTTGGAGTGGAGCGGCTCGCCCTGGAACTGATACTTCATTCGATCTTTTTCCTCCTTTCCCCGAGGGGTCCTTCCTGACTTCTTACCCTTATCCTTCTCGGCGGATGCCCCTGAAGTTCCTACACCCGATTCCATATATTCTGCAAGCAAGGGCAAAGTCAGTGCAATAAAACATCAAAAGCGTTCAAGTTAGTCCATATCTCAAAAATAACATCTACTTCAGATAATCAAACCAAGTATATCATAAATTTTATCTCTAAACGTTATCGATCTTCGTTTTCAGGGCATTTGGACAATCCGGGCCCAGAGGGCTAGACTTCCTTGGCAGGAATGCTGTTTGGAAGGGAAAACACAACGGAAAGCCCCTGGGGACCTTCCCTAGCTAAATTTTAATATTTCAAAAATCTCATGATGAAGAGGGCCCAAAATTAGTACGTGGGTTGAGGCCAGATTCCAGATTTAGGCCTGCTAGGATCAATCTAGGAAGACTCGGAGGTTTCAAGCCGGGAAGCCATCGAGAGATGGCCATTGGTGATGGCAGACAGAAGGTAGAAATCGGGTGGCAGAAGTCTGAGGGTCGGGATCCGGGGGGCCAAAGGACAGCCGACATAAAGACAACTTGTTTTCGAAGGCACGGGCCAATGACACAAGGAAGGCGGGTGGGCTTCGCCGTTTGGGACGGCAATCCTCACACGGAAGTCCAGTAAGGGAAGCCTGGGGGCAAGAAGTCGGCGGTGCGAGTTTATCAATTAAGTTTTAGTGGCATTTGGAGTGTCGGGGCCCGAAGGCCGGGGCGCCGGGGGCACTTTCCACCAGCAGCGGCGGGCGAGGGGCGGACCTCCGAGGATGGAAGTCCGTCCATCGGCGCCTGCGGAGCGGAAGGTCGAGCAGGAACCGGCACACTGTCGATAGCGACGAGTTTGGCAACAACACACGGCAGAAGGAAGATCAGGGTCCAGCGACCGGGCGGACGGGCGAAGATTCCTACGGACAGAGAGAGACAAACTTCTGCAAACGGAAGTCCGAGATCCGGGTCTCGGGGACGTGAAAGTCACCGTCCCAAAAGACCAAGCCAACGGCGGAGAGGAAGGTGGGGCCCGGAGCCTGGAAGGCATTAATGAATTCGCCGGAAGAATGCGCAGAGGGGCCAATGGAAAATTAAGCAAGGAAACCCGCCGTTCGGGACCCGAAGGCAAAAATGATGGATCAAATTAATCTACCAAGGGTTTAAAAAACTAAAGCATGGGTGGAGCCCGGAGGGCGAGGCCCAGGCGACGTTCGCCGTTTGGAGAAGGCGAACCTCGGGTGGAACTCTTGAGGAGGAACTTCGGGATTTCAGGCCTGGGACGGCTAAAGGGCGCATGTTCGGTTTCAAGCCTTGACGGCGGAGCAGAGACTGGGATCCGGCAGCTGGGGAGGCAGGGTGTTTTGGCAGTTCAAGCGCAGTGGAAGACACACAGAAGTCCGAGGAAGGAAACCCGACGAACCGGGCGCGAAGAGGGGGATTTTCGTCAGCAAATGTTTGAAGTCTTGAATTTCGATGGGGAAGGCGGGCCTCGAGCCCAGGAAGGACATTTTCCCTACGTGAAGAATAGCTGTGGCAGGGAGAAGTCCTGAATCGGCAAGGAGGGCATTTTAGATGGTTTGCTCGGTTTCTACCACATGGGTTTGGCACTCAATTAAGTGTTCTATCAGTCTACGCTCTCCTAGGATTTGTTCATTCATTCAAATACTTCAAAATCATGAAAACAATGGTCGAGAGGGTGAGAGGATAGCCTACCTCGAAACACGCTAGGCAGGGGACGTGGGATCCAAACACGGTCGACGGACTGATGCCGAGGGCGACGATCGCGATGTAGTCGAAGGCGTTGGGCTCCAGATGATTGCTTCTCCAATTCGCTCCAATCCTGATTATGAAAATGACTTGGGCGGGTTGGGTATTTTATACCCCAACTTCCATGAATGCCTACATTAAATGCTCGTACGGCCACTGGAAAATTTGGTGGAGTTTGAAAATAGGTTGGTGGCAGCGGCGAGAGCTCCAGGATCCGACAGCCGGGAAGACGTGGCGTGACGGCCGCCGTTTAAATATTTCTCGTTTGTTTGAACGGTGACGGCAAGGAGCAGCTCTAGGCCTGGAGCGCGGGAAGCTTGCAGGGATCCGCCGTCGAGGACGGTGGAACTGTCACGGAATTCTGGGAATAGAACTTTGGACGGCTGGGCCCGAAAGGTCCCATGGCAGCCAGCGGAAGGCACCACTCAGCGGACAGCGAAGATGACAGCAGGACCCAGGAGGTGGGTCACCGCAGGAGGTTTTCTGTCGAGGATGGAAAACCAAGACGGAACCCCGGAGATAGATCTCTGGGTTTCGGGGCCCGGAGGGGTGGGCGCCGCGGAAGATATTTAACAAGTTTTTTCAACGGCGAGAGTAGCGGGGTAGACCCCAAGGTCCGGAAAGACGCCTAGCGAACACCGCCAGGGATGGAATTTTCAGAGGGGAAACCCGAAGAGGGAACCCTGGACACCTGAGCTAGGAAGGGCCTGGTGCCGGTTTCAGGGCCAAATTGCCAGAGGGATTCCCCAAGCCCCCGGAAGGCAGCAAAAACCAAAAGCGGAGGCATGATCGATTTATGATGGATCTTTGGAGCAATATCGACCATCTGAAACATCAAAAAAAGAGGGACACGTAAAATGAGGTGGCCCCAAAAGGACCCAACAAGGTGAAAGAAAAGAGGGTCCCCATTCCGAACGAGGCGTGTGTGCTAAGGGCACAACAGTGAGGTTTGAAACATCCACTTGTTCTGTAGATACAAATGCAATGATTGCTAAGCTTTAGAATCAGAACTATTAGTTGTTGGATGCCAACCTCAACCATGAATTAAAAGCGATACATTTTTCTATGATATTTTTTTATGGGAAGGATCTCTTACAATTCATTTGAAACCTTTTGGTGTTAAAATCCTTGTCACTAGACAACAATAGAACTCAAGAAGTATGAAGCATAAACATAAATACATGAAGTATACACATGAATCATGAAGAATACACATGAACACATGAATTATACATTGTAAGCATGAAGCATACACATGAATACACACAAGGGTATGTGCAGGATCATCATGGAAAAAATAAGCCCTTAAGTGGCGATAAAATTCAGAAAAATCATAGGTAGGCAACTTGACATAAAAATTTGAATAAGTTATCTATATTATTTCAAAAATATGTAAGAATAGAATCTGTAGCAAATTGAATTTAGTTTCTAAACTGCTAGGTTTATTTAAAAAAAAAAAAATCTATTTGGTGAAAATTTGAAATTTCAATGCAGTAGCACTTAAATTTCAGGGAAAAACAAGAAGTAGGTGTTTGTCTGACCACCCTAACCATAAAAAAATTATAATATTTTTTTATAAGATTTTAGATATAAGTAGAGGACTCATTTCCCAATGTGATGCATATTTTTTTGTAATTTTTTTCCAAGTAAATAATTAATTATGAATTTTTTATTACAACTTTAAAAAAATATAAAAATTTGTATGTCTAACCACCTTAACTTGGTCAAAAGTTCATGAAATTCAATTTTTATTTTTTTAATCCTATAGTATGCAAAGTATAGAATGTGATGCATGTTTCATATTAAAAAAAATGTGATACTATTTGAAAGCTATAGATGTTTTTCAATCAGCCAATCAATCAGGACTTTAGTCGTAATTCAAATAGAAAATGAAGAATAATTATTTATTAAATTCAAAGTAAAGCATAATTTATATTGGTGAAAATTTGAGAATCTCCTCTAAAAACCCTTTTCATTTCATCAATTTTGCGTAAAAAAAAAGTCGTCAGCCATATACCCTACATATACCCATCATATCGTCACTTTTTGGCCCATCATGATCCTGCACATACCCACAATACACATGAATTATACACGTGAATAAGTGAAGCACAAGTAAATGAAGCATTGCAAAGGATACAAACCACTAGGAATGGAAGTTATTTACACAATACACATTAGATGGATCTTATTGAGCAATCAAAAGTAATTATTTAAGCATTAGATTTAAACAAAACCCATGCCTACAACGTTCAAGAATACAATTTATACAATACGCATGATAACATCATTCAAGAATGGCAGTAGCAAAATAATATTTTCTTTAATAAAAAATATGTAAGGCTATACAATGATATACATTGGTAAAAGTATATATAATATATATCCAAAAAGGCCATATAGGCTTACTACAAAAGAGCCATATGGACAAAAAATGTCACATATATATCAATAGTACAAAACATATGTTCCAAAATGCCACATAGACATACAACAAACGAACCTAATACATAGTCATTTCCCTCTAGTGGAAGGAAAAATATCCCATGTTGCCTTCAAAATTCGACTAGATGGAGTGCCTATTGGTTCTCCTATCTTTCAAACACGCTCACTAGACCTCCTCTCTAAACTCCTTTGGAGTTGTAGCTAATACAATAAAAAGTATAGATGTTAATACATAGAAATTGAATTATGGAATGACTTATAACAAAATATAGTCACTTACCACATACAAATAGTCCTCATGCACATTTATAACATTACCACATCCACAATCTGGAGTGACAACCACCTGTAGCAACCATCAAGATAGAAATTAAACCACATACAAGTATCATGAAAATTTTCAATAATAGACCATAAAAGAGAAAATATAATGTCAAATCAACTAATCTATGGTCCATCGTGGCACCAACATTGCTAGGGTTTTCTAATGTCAACAACTAAAAATGAAACAACATATCTAACAGTCATATAAAGAAGTTTAGGTAGTTCCTTTATAACTGTCATAAATGAGTAGAAAATGAAAATGAAAAGAGAAATAATATGATTGTCATAAATGAGCAAGAATTAAAAATGTCAAAGTGCAACAACTTCATAGATAAAAATGCAGAAAATTCATGCATCATGAGTGCAACAACTTTTGAAGGAAGCTAGTCAAGAATGGTGATACTGATAAAAAAATTCAATACAAGGTAAAGGTCAATGACATGTGAAAGAACTTGAAACACAATGTTAAGAAAAATTTGGCAAGTGATGGCAGTCTATGCAATAGTATAATCCCTATTGGTGGTAGTGACCTTGCATGAAAGAGTAAATGGTTGTCCTCGGTTGAGACTACAGTATAGTTCTTATAGATCACAAAATGGTGAAAGTACTAAGTCCACTGGGATAGTCCAAATTCTTGCAAATTTCCAAGTGCTCATTGAGATTCAAATTGCATATGCTGATGAAGTAATGTTAATGAGGGCATGTTGTCAACATAGTGATAATGCCACAATGAAGTTCACATGAATGAAGTGAGAATACTATATTACTAGTAGCTTTCAAAGGGATAATGGAACATACGATGAATTAGGACAAGTCTAGGGTTTTACTATAGCACGTGAAGTTGGTTGTTGAGGTGTGCAAGTAATGGAGAAGACAACTTCAGTCAATAATGAGTGGAAGGAAATATTTCTTGTAACAGTATATGTGTATATAGGATAAATTTTGGATGGAGGTGCTATAGCATAGAAGGGATAAAGAGACCAGACCAAGAGGGGATAATGGAACATATGGTGAAATAATAGAGGGTACAATGGAATGGGAGTTGAATGCGATAATGGAACATAGAATGTACTAGTAGAGATTAGTGGGATTGTCCAAGAGTGAATCGTAGAATGTAGGGTGAACTATTAGAGGTTAATGGGATGGTATTAGTAGGGAATAAAGGAACATAGGGTGAATCAGGGGAAGATAAAGAGACAAGACCAAGAGGGGATAATGGAACATATGTTGAAATAAGAGAGGGTAATGGGATGGGAATAGAAGGATTTAATGGAACATAAGATGGACTAGAATAGATTAATGGGATGGGCTAGGATGGGATAACATAATATAGTGTGAACTATTAGAGGTTAATGGGATGGGATTAGGAGGGAATAAAGGAACATAGGGTGAATTAGGGGAAGATAATGGGACAAGACCAAGAGGGGATAATGGAACATACAGTGAAATAAGAGAGGGTAATGAGATGGGAATAGAAGGGGTTAATGGAACATAGGATGGACTAGTATAGATTGATGGGATGAACTAGGATGGGATAATAAAATATAGGGTGAACAATTAGAGGTTAATGGGATGACATTAGTAGGGAATAATGGAACATAGGGTAAATTAGGAGGTTTCTAGGGTTTGACTATAGTACATGAAGTGGGAACTTGACTTACAGTGTGTAGTAATAATAGAGAAGAGTTATAGGATGAAACATGGATAAAGATGGTATAACGTAGAATGGGTAAAGGAACATAGGGTGGAACATGGGGGATGATGGAACATAAGGTGAAATAATAAAGGGTACAATAAGATGGGAGTAGAAGGGCATAATGAAACATAGGATGGACTAGTAGATATTAGTGGGATGGCCTAGGAGGGGATCATGGAAAATAGGGTGAACTATTAAATGGTAATGGGATGGGATTAGGAAGGAATAAAGGAACAAAAAGTGAATTAGGAGAAAATAATGTGACACAATCAAGAGGGGATGATGGAACATATAATGGACTAGGGGTGAAGCCACAATAGTGGTTTATAATTCAAGTGAGGAAGGAAAACTCACAAAAATTGACCCCATGGCAAAAAACTTGATTTTAGGGGTTCGTACGAACCTACTGGTTCGAGCAAACCCTTTTAATTATTTCCTGCCCAAAAACCAAACAAAATCCCTTATGGAAGGGTGGTTCGCTCAAACCCTTAGGGGTTCGTTTGAACCCCCCTTATCCCTCATCCTCCCCCCGAGTCACAAAAAATTAATTCGGAGCTCGGGTTGAAGACAAAAATGGTGAAGAATTCACAAACCCAACTGGAATCAAGTAGTCCTCATAATGAGCTATCCAACGAATATAATTTTAATATGTTTTGGTTTTATTATGTAATTTTTTTTTTAGTTTTATTAAACATAGGTTTTTCACCGAAAATCAATCTCTCTGTTCTGCACATGTGGAAAAATAGTAGATTATCAAAAAACCATTTTGAAAAATATGAGTGCACTAGATATTGAAGTCCTTGATCCAAAAAAAAAAAAGAATTTCAATACATACAAAAAAAGTTACACGTTACACGGTTGCGCTATGTCTGAATTGTAATTGGTTTGACTTTTAAACTCTATTAAAGAAAAAATATTCAATAAAAAACTATCTAACCAAGTGGAAGTTCTAGATATTAGAGTATGAATCTAAATTTGAAATAATTAGAATTTTATCCTTCATGGAAAAAACGTTGTGTTATATGCTGAGCGTCACTTTTTAAAAATGTTGTTTTCTGAAAAAAACTAGTTTTCAAGGGCGATGGAAAAAGAAGTGCAAACTGATTCCAAAAATTTTGAAAAAAATATATTTAGAATCTACAGACAAAATGTCACGAAACTCTAGTTTGCGTCATCTTCAAGTTCCTTACGGTTTAGCTACTATAGATGCATGAAAGTGAAGATTTAGTTAAAAAAAAATATTTCAGTGTCCAGTTTGGCCAATAATTGTAAACCACTATTGTGAGATCACCCCTAGTAGAGATTAATTGGATGAGCTAGGATGGGATAATAAAACATTTTCAGGTGAACTATACTAGAGGTTAATGGGAAGTAATTAGGAGGGAATATTAAACCATAAAGTGAATTAGGCAGTGTCTAAGGTTTGAATATAGGACATGAAGTGGCAACTTGAGGTGTGTAGTAATAATGTATAAGATATTTGGTCAATAATGAGCAGAAGGAAATGTTTCTTGTAACGATATGTGTGTAAGATGAAATATAGAGGAAGGTGGTATAATATATAAGGTGTTAAAGATTGGGATATGTGATATAAAATTATTAAAATATGCGTGATGAAAGGAATGGAAGAATAAGATGGACGTTGAATGGTAAATATAATTAGGATCTCACAAGACCAACCAATGTTTGTGTTTCTCATCAATTTTTTAGATTTGTATATACAAAATTATGAAAACTAGCTAACATTGTTTTACAACACCATTAATGAATAAAGGTTACCTGAGTGAAAGTTGCTTGAGGACATGAATTGCAAGGTGTGGAGCTCGAAGGTCCACCATGAAACTGTTTGAAATCCAAAGTATGTTATGAGACAAACATTCAAATATAACATTCAACTATTCAAATGCAATAATAATATCTTTAATACTAGTTGCATACCTATGGACTCAACGTCGAGAATGAATAAGGGTTTGAAGGAATGGAGCATGTCTCATGAACACTCTGACCTTGAAATTTCATCATATTGATTTTAATACTAATTTAGTTATTCTTAAATTTCAAAATATAATTTAATAAACAAAATTAAATGAACTTGCTGAATTTTACTTGAGTATCAATGTCGTATGTATTATTTAGCAATTCATCTATCATATCCATCACCTCTACAACTAATGTAGGTTGTGTAGCTACATCCCGAGCACTTTGATAATCGTACGTGCAAACAACACCACAAGCACCACAATGGTGGGGTGGAGCTTGAGGCCTACGCGTATCCTCCACATTAGGCTCTACTAGAGGCCTCGCACATTGTATAATGGTCTGGGTGAGCGAGCCAATTGACTCCAACATGTCCACCTCTACACTGTCCTTAACAATGGAAGGGATGACGACATGCTCCACCATGGGTTTGGCCAAGGGTCTCGATGCCAACTGTGGATTACGTTGTGCACTAGGTCTATCATGTGTGGAGCCCCCACCTCTACCTTAAAAGTATAAGATGTCAAAATAATTTGGCATCTTATTGAGGACAAACTCACAATAGAGTTTCCTTAAAAAGTATTGTGGTACCTCGTGGTTATTGCATGGAGGTTGGTCAAATACCATCCACCATCGCTCCCAAAATTTATTTTTAATTAATTCATGGTGGCACCAATGGATGGGGAATATCCTACATGCACGAGACAAAGGTGTGTTGGTTCTTGGGTTTGTAAATAGCGCACACAAGTCGGCTATGCTAAATTTTTGTTTTTTCACATTTGCATGTGACAAACCACTAGCATAAAATTGTCTCAACTTATGCCTCTTATTTGACCAAAAAATTATTTTCTCACTCATTTCTCCTACATGAGATACAATTGACTTCAACGATTTAGCAATCCCTCTCCTATAAGGGTGGGTTTCAGCATGCTTGGTTAATCTTCCAATTAATTGTTCAATGTCTCTTTTATTGTTTTCAATTTGATTTAGGATATTTTCTTGTGTTCCTTGAGGATGCCTATGAAATGATGGAGGTGTTTTAGGTTGTTCTTGTATAGGAGGCTCTTCATGAGGGGGTGATTGTGAATTCTAAATGTTTGGAGGTGGAGATTCATTCCCTGAGAATTAGAATAAATTTTTATTAGAAAACCTATTTCAATCTACATTTTAAATCAAATTCAAAATAAAAACAATAAAAATACATACCTCTTCGCAATCTTCGACCTCTTTGACATGTTGGAGGCATCCTCGCGAAGAATTGAAAGTTGAGTGCAAAAAATGGAAGAGATTTGGCGAGCGTGAGTTGCAAAGCTGAAAACCTCCAAGCCAAGCCACAAGTTGAATAAAAAATGAGGTTTAGAATGCAATTTTGGGTTTAAATTCACTTTTTGCATTTGGCACACGCCAAATGACTTAATCATTTGGCACGTGCCAAATGCTCTCTTTTGGCATTTTTTTTTTTCATTTTTCCAATTTGGCATGAAAATTGTGTCACAGATCCATGCACTTACCCATATGTACATTTGTAAATCAATATCTCATAATAGAATCTCTATTTGAATGCCATTGTTGCAACACTTTCTGTGTGGGTGAATTTCTTCTTGGAGGTCCTCTTAAAGACTGCAACTTCATTAGGGACATTGTGAATCCATCGTTTCAACATGGCATTAGAGCTTTTCCATTGAAAGTTCATCCTAGGATCAAGGAAGTTGGCTACTGAGATTCTTTGCAGGCTTGAAGGTTTTTCTTTGCAGGCTAGTTGGCTCTACCCGGGGACCAAGCTATTTTCTAGTGCAGATCAGGCTCTCTTCGACCTCACCATTGTGCTCAGAAGGCCTCAAAACCTATCGATCATCTACCTATTCATAAAAATCAGAAATATATAACTAGGTGCCATTAGAGGTATTATCTAGGGTTTTCAAATTCTTTGTACTATCCATACAATCTACTGTAAAAAAAAATAAATCATTTCCTATAGTTGTCCTCCATGGCAAATTTTTTTTAGATCAATAGGCTTTTTTTATTCCAAAATAAAAATGGAATCATACCTATTGACCTCTTTAATTAAATTGAAGAAAAAATAAAAATCTTCCTACTCACATTTCAACTGAACATATGCCTCACTATCTTGATTACTTGCACAAGGAATTTCTCATACTCTAACAACTTAAATTATTAAATTTGAAGGTTTGGCACATAATTTTTTTGAATATTGAATTGATTAGATCCACCTATTATATTTTTTATGGATCAATATCATACCAATTGTATGTTAGGCCTAAGTGAAGCACTCAAACTTAGGCATGTTGTCATCCACCAAAGTTACATCTTCACCATGAAAAAAAATTGTACTCAATTCCATTCATTTTAGGGACAACAAAAAACCAACATACCTCACTATTAAATATGTTGATGCATATTTCATCAGCACAAATATTATAACCATGAGATCCTTTCAATGAGCAACTAAACTCTTTAAATTATCTCATTGTTTAAATCTCTTCTTGGAAAACTATTGTGTTATTAGTGCTATCTGAATCAAACTTGTGGCACATTTCTTCTTACACATTCACTATTGTAACAACTATTTCTAGTGGCCCCATTTAAGCACACTTTGCATGAGGAAGACAACATGTCTTGCACCAAACAAATATGTTATCATATGCATGTTTGCATGATCACCATATTCACAATCTTCAAGGCATAGGTCTTCAAATTGAAAATTAGTGAGTACACTAATATTACCTCAATAATTTTATTATCAAGTGTAGCCACCTCTATGTTATCCTCATGTAAACAAGTTACATTAGTAGCCTCAATATCAAAATAAATGACAAAAGAAGGGAAAAACATCAAGAAAAAAACTATTTTCTTGTTCATTGTTTACATCACAAGTATGTGTTTACTCTATAAAATCAACTTCAAAATTTGATCCATTTGATTTCTCAGTCGTATACACCTCTTCCTCTTTTTCCACACATTGCATCTTTAGTGGAATGGGTTGAACCAATTATGCCTCATCATTCAAATTTTCTCCTTTCAGAACTTCATTTTAATGATGTGTTGGCACCTCTCCCTTCTTCACTACCCATTATTGCATTGGATCCTTCTTTTCCTCTGTCACCTTCTTGGACACTTTGTTGTTCCTTATCTCATTCTCTTTCCATTTTGATTTATTATTCTTTCCCATGAAAACATTAATTGATTTGGTATCAATACTATTTTGTGCAAACATGTGCTTATGTCTCAATTGATATTCATTTATGACTTGCAACATTGTTGCATATGCATGGGATTTGATGTATTGTAATGGTGCCTTGGACTATATAGGTAGATGCATGAATTCCCTGGGATGTTGGATTTTGTGAGTGGGTAACTCGTACTACCCGCATCAAAACTATGCATATTGGAAAATTCCATATCAACTACATCATACTCACTATATTAATCTTCTCCATTCATGGAATCATATTCTAATGCAAAGGATCAATCATCTTCTTCCTCTTTACTATACTCATTTTATCCATTTCCTTCACTAGAATGGTGTTTGATAGAGGTAGGAAAGTTCTTCATTTTGCACTTGAACTAGATGTGAGTAGTGCCTTCACAACTCAAAAGGGCAATACCTTTATAAATGTGAAATCGATGTTTTCACTTGTATTCCTACATTCAAAATCTATTTACACTAGGTTGTTAGGAAATTAACACACACATTTACACTTGGTTCAATAGTGCAAACAAAGCCCAAAACCACAATAATATTGCTAATTCAAACTTTGAAGGTACATTCAAGCATTCCAAAAGCTTAATAGAGCATAATAAGTAAGAAATGCAATACATACTTACTCTTGAAGGTCACCAAAATTGTTTAAACAAGGTAGGATCCATGAATTGATTCAACTACACTTGACATCTACCTCTCAATTTGAACTTGACATGAAATTTATGAGGCTCTAACCTTGTTTAGAAAATCTATAACAATCTTTGAGAGTGATTATGTATTTCTTTAACTACTCATTTGGAGTGCAAATAAACCTTGAAATTTTGAATTATAAATCTTATTAGGGTTTTCATATTTATTTGCACCCTACACCAAGTGCAAATGTGTTTCAAACCCCTAATTCCCCAACAACCTATTACAAATGGATGTTGATAGGTGGGAATACAAGTGAAAACCCCAATTTCAAATTTATGAAGGTATCAACCTTTTGAGATGTAGATGCACCATTCACATCTAGTAGGTACAAACCTTAATGAAAAACTTGATTAGGCAAAGCAATGAGAAAATCTCACTTTGAATTTGAATTTATAATTTAGCCTATCAAAAAAGTAGTTGTCTATAATCTCTAAATTAACTTATAAATGAACCTACTAAGAAAAATGATACAAACATCATAAGTCTCTTCTTTTTTTTCTTCTGAATGGAAATTTCAACTTCATTTTCACCACAAAATTTCTACCCTAGTTTGCAAGGTGATGAGAATGAAGAAAAACTAGAAGAAGATAGAAGTGGCATTAGGGAATGCATAAGACCCCAACACTTGCTTGAACAATTTTTCTTGATCCTAAGACTTACATCTTAGCATAACCTTGGGACAAACACATCAATAGCATGTGGGTCAAAAGTAAAAAGTGCCTAGAACACTTACACTGCTCCAAAATGTCTAGAAAGTCATGAATGTTGACGGCCCACTTCTTTTGCATGTTGTAGGGATTTCTACAGTATTTGTTTTGCACATAAGCTTTACGAATGCCTTTGCACTTGAAACATCATATAATCTCTTACAATGGAGATTTCAACTTCATTTACACCATGATATTTGTACCCTAATTTGCCCAATGGTGTGCATGAAAGACCTCACAACTTGATCTTATACCAAAATAGTATACAATAACAAAATTGTAGATTATAGGTTTTTTAACATTACAACCTGATTGCAAAAGACATCGAAAAAGCTAAGAATTGCAAGTCAACTAAAATATCTTCAAGATTAAGTGGTGCCAATGCCAAAAATATACCAAACTTTATTGGTGAAGATGAAAATGCTGTAATAGAATGAATAAAAGCAATCCCACTCTGCTCTCAATCATGCTCATCTATTGGCTGACAAGTTTAATGCATGCAGTGCTCTGCCAGCTCATACATGTACCACCATGTAGTACATTGATTTTGGCTCTTCTCTTGGGAGTTGCAATTTTGAATGATTTTTTTGAGAACGGAAAAGGAAATAGGAGACAAATTCTTGATGCTAAAAGAGGACAGGTCAAATACAAAGTCAGCATAAGCTGTGAAGTTAACTGATGGATAAGTTTCAGAGAACTCAACACACCAGTAATACCATTGTTACCCCATTTAAGTTAAGTAGTACAAAATTTGGTGACATTTGATTTCAGAATATTACACAGTGATGCCTCAATGTCCTCTACAGTGGCGTATAAATTGTCATATGCATTAAATCAAAGATTTCTGACATCTTTCCACATGAAATATCTAGTTATTTTTTTTTGTAGAAAGCAAAAGACAGAGAGTAAAATAAAGGCAAAATGTGAGTACTCAGTAGTAGAAAGCAAAAGACAGAGAGTAAAATAAAGGAAAATGTGGGGTAAGTCAGTACTCAGTAGTAGAACGAATAAATAGTTTTTAGTAACTTCTATAGATTAAAAACAGTCTACGGAACAATCAGTTTTGTTATTTTTATTTTTATATTTCAATAATTTTCTTATTCACATCTATGATGAGTTATAGTGAGTTCTCAAGAGTCTTTTCATTGAATAAATTGTATCAAGAAACATTGTCAAGATGATGTTTCTGAAGGCATAACAAAGTATTTTTCTGATTCCACTTTTTTTGAGAGTGCAAAAAATACACTGTCTTTTCTGATGTTTCTTTAGATTTTTCCACGGTCTCATTCCACATTAGAGTTGATGAGAGTTATAAGTTCTTAATTAAACAATACAAATCTTGACTCTCCACACATACCCTTAACCTTTTTTTTTTTGTTGTTGTTGTTGTTGATGATCACATTTGAAATTGAACTCCTCAAAATAATATTTCTTATTTGAAAATTGTCACTAGTACTGAGATATTTGGGGATTGTGCTGACAGCTCTTCCATAGTGAATTAGTGCGTTCCTATGGTTTCAGGTAAATTCATCATCAGTAATTCACCACCAGCAATTCACTGCTAACAATTCACCACTAGCAATTCATCGCCATGACATATTCATCGCATATACAATTCACCACCAACAATTCATCACCGTGGTATATTCACCACCATACCTTTTTTATGCGTTTAACAAAATCTCTATACTTTTTCTTTTTTAGGTGCTCTTGGCCACTTAAATATTGAAAAATGTATAGGTGGTGAATATACCACAACGATGAATTGCTGGAGATGAATTGTATATGCAATGAATATGTCACAACGATGAATTGCTGACATTGTATGTTGATGGTAAATTGCTAATGGTAAATTACTGAATGATGAATTGCTGACGGTGAATTGATGGCAATGAATTTTCCTAAAGCCTGTTCCCACATAAACATAAGTGAAGGAGCAGCAACTCTGTTGTCTGTGCTGCGTTCACCTGGGCCATCACCAAACCATCATTCATACAAATCTAATCTTCAAAAGTAACAACAATAAAAGACGCATGCAAGACACATATATTAGTGTTAAATGAGTATTGTACTGATATACAACCATATTAATTCAGTCTGCATTACCATGATTTTAACACGGTAACTCCCAGCTCATAGAAATAACACGTAATAAATGACTTCAGTCTGCATTTTGTACACAAATTTGAAAAGCCTATGCATCATTCCTCTATCCGTTGATTTACTTATTTATCCAGTCAACACTTGATCCACCCCTATTATGCCCGAAGGACCTTTGAAGGAAGCGAATAAACGAGTTTGCTATGGAAACCATGTAGTTCGAAATTCCTACTAGGGTATCAAAGTATTCATGCAAACTATTGAAACTGAAAAAGTAGGATGTTATGGTTGAAACAGCCTTTGTAGAAATGTATGTAAATTGTAGAATTTTCAAAAATTTATAGAGAATTTGAATAACTAGTGAAGGAATTTGAGTCTTGGACCATCACAGAAAGCTTGGGCTTAAAAGAAAAAATAATGGAAAACTTTATACCTGCACATTGAATAAAAGCTATTCCCTTAAATTAAATGCAAATCCCTTTGAACTCATAAAGCACAAATAATCCCCCACACATAGTAGACATGTATCCAAACTGTGGAGTTTTCAAACTACTATATGTATTTTAAAATGATGTTCACAATAATGATGTTCACAAACTAATGTGAGTATAGTACCAAACCTTGTTCACAAATTGAATGGGAAATTGAGTTAGAATGAGTATATTGTGAAGAGTAAACTGAAATCTCTTGTTGGTAAATGCAATTTGGATGAAGAATTGTTGAACTAATATACACAAAAATTTGTTTTATTAGAGGAACCTTATAACCAACATACTAATATATGATTATTAATTGTATAATGATTATAAATGTTAAAGTAAAAGAATTTATAAATATAAAGGGAACAAATAGGGCACTCACTTTGTCTATTTAGATAAGATCTTAAAAACTTCACAATTAAACAATAGCAATGAATAATCCATGGTAAAATATGTTTGACCTATATACAATAGATAATTTTATTAACATCAACATCAATGGTTGGTATTACATAGTTGCTAAAATCTATTGTTACAAGACCTGAAATGATGTCACTATAACCTTGAATAGAAAGCATTTTGATATGATAATTTACATTAGTATCATACACAAGCCCTAGATTGATTATCTTAGCTACATTTATTTGGAATGCACCATATCCAAATTCTCCATCTTCATTACAAGGCAACCATGTATTCATAATAAATGCTACATTGTAAGTTATATTGTAAAGATTTAGCAATTGATAGATCTCGCAAGGAAATTTAAAACCTTGGTAAACTTAAATATTATGTAGATAGATCTCCAAAGTCATAATTAATATATAAATACTTTTCATCTAATGAACATAACTAAATTTAAAAACCTTAAATAAAGTTTAAGAACCTAAAAACTTCATATATATATATAGTAGATGAAAGATAAATGAACGATAAAACCTATAGTTGTTGTGGGTAAAAAATTGATTGTTCTATGTTATATCCATTTAGAAGTATTATATTTTGATTAAGTATCATACTATACTAAAATTAGATTCTTTTGAGCTAGTTAACTAGTAGTTGGAACCTTAAGAGAGTTGCTCACTAGTTAAAATTTGCAAGTGAGAATGAAAAAAGTATTGGATAGTTGTACTATGCTCAATTATTTTATGTGTATAATTTACATTGATTTCATGAAAGTATTCTACAAAATGTGTATGGTTTCATTTGAAGTAACCTACACTATACAGTATCTATTTGGTTGATTTAGGGCTTGCTAATAGATGGGTGAAAAGGTAATATGTCAATGGATGGGCTCATATGACTCATCCCTCTCCTAAATAAAGTATTTCATATGAGTGAGGACTAAGAGTGCTACCCTACTTCTCTATTTTTAAAACATGCTACACTAAATTAACAAGTGTTTCCTCTTTCTTTTCTAGAGCTACCTCTATCTCTTGTATAAATTATGTTTCATATTTCGTAGCACTTGATTTCTATTGATATAATTTGAACAAGGTCCTCATGTATTTCCCATAATGCTCATCTAAAATTGATTGGACTTTTGGGTCAAATAATCTTGGTACGAAAAGGTGACATGGTGAGTATTAGCCAACTAGCCCACCATTTCCTAGAAGTGATTGGCATCAAGGTTAGTGGGAATAGTAGTGTTGTGTAAAGCTTTGTCAAGAATGGCCCAGCGCTTGGGAGAGATATGCAACAACTCAAGGATAGAGATTTGCATAGGTGTTTTCCCCAAATGGTCTAAATGGTTATATTGTGACTTTTGTTGCTACTTGGGGGGATCACCTTGTACAGTCACCTTAGTTTGACGGGTATTGATGTCACATTCTAGTGGCTTCTTGATGGTGATAGTATTGATATAATCACCTACAACTCGAGTGTGATGGATAGTAGTGTAGTCATATTTGGTATTGGTATAGTTGGCCATATTATTGGTCTTGGAACTCGAATTAGAGGCCTTTACATTTCCATGTTCATGTAATGTATCTATAAAGACCTTATGATCAATGTTGGAGTTTTGTTGTTGTCCATCGATTTCTATGCTACCATTTTCAATGAAGTCCTGGATGATGTTTTTCAATTGTCTGCATGATGAAGTGGAATGTCCTTTGGCACGATGATAGTCACAAAAGGAATTGTCATCCCACCATGAAGGTTTGAATTGCCCTGGATTGTCTGGTTTTACCTTAGGAAGTGTAGTGACCTTAGAATGTAAGAGTTGTTTGAGGACTGATTCAATAGGTTCCCCTAAGGGAGTGTACTTGCATCTTGTAGGAAATTACCTTTGAGGTCTTTGTCCTTGAGTGTTTTGAAGGGAATTTGTTATTTTTTGTAGTGGGTTGTTTGGTGTGTTAGGTCCTTTGAGTGTAAGTGTAGGATAGGTGTGTATTGCCTTCACGTCGACAACTTTGTCATTGGTGAAATTTTTATTTTGAGCCCAATATTTGTTCTTGTCATTTGATGCGCCTTGGGAATTTTGGGTTTTATTATATTTCTTATTTTCCCCTTTGGCAATAAGGGCCTTCTCAAGGATGGTCCCTTTTTCTACAAGGTCAGAAAATATTGTGCAACAATGGGCTTGTAGTGAAAAAATTGTGTGTGATCAAATTTTCCATGAACATGACAATCTTTTGTTTTCCAGGAATGTCAACAGGACATTGGCTAGCCAAGCTCCTCCATCTATGGAAGAAATTTATGAAAGATTCACCCTCTTCTTGTTTAGTGTGACATAAGGTGGCAATAGTGATGTCATTTTAAATATTAAAGGCAAAGTGGGTGATAAACTTGTCAGCTAGCTCATCCCATGATCGAATTCCTGAAGGTAGATGGGAAAACCATTCTAATGCTTGTCCTATGAGACTTCTAGAAAATAGTTTCATTAGATATGTCTATTCGAAAGCAATGTCAATTAGGACCATTTAGAATTCTCTCACATGCTCAATGGGATTTCCCTTCCTCTATATTTGGGTAAAGTTGGCATGACATAATGAGGAGGAAATGGAAGCATGTATAATGTCCTATCAAATGGGTATGGACATAACTCTTGGGTAGAGTAAGTCTTTTTGTTTGACAATGTCATGGTTTCCACTTGCTTTTGCAAGGCTAGCATTTGATTGGCTAGAACATCATATTGTGTGAGTGACGTGTCTACCAAATTTGCAATTGCATTTTGATAATGAATCAAGTTAGTGTTTTCCAATCCAATGTACATTGGTTGGATGGTACATGTCACCAGTGTTGATGTGAGGTGTATATGGTATGTTCTGATTTGGGATGTTATGGGTGTATGAAAGGATTTGATTTCAGATATAGGGAGTGTGAGTTGGAATGTGCGAGGTGTTGGTATTGAATTGGGTTTGGAAAGGGTTGGAAGTATTTAGACTATTTGTGTATTGGTTGTTGAATTGGAAGGGCTCTTGTATATTTTGTTTGGGAATGTTTGTATTAGAACCTTGGGAAGTGTTGGTGTTGAATTGGAAGGGCCCTCGTGTATTTTTTTGGGGGACACTTGAGTTAGGACCTTGTGACATATTGGAATTTGTGTTGGTGTTGAATTGGAAGGGCCCTCGTGTATTTTTTTGGGGGACACTTGAGTTAGGGCCTTGTGACATATTGGAATTTGTGTTGGTCCCACGAATATGAATCCTACTCGTCTTATTTTTGCCAAAAGTATTTGACGATGTGGTGTTCATGGTACTAGATGTTCAAAATGGATTGGATGTATGACCAGAAGGTTGTGACATAGATTGTGTCATGGATAGTGTCATTGGTTGTGTTCCAAATTTAAGGATGTATTGATTGTGGTGGAAGCTTGAGTTGGACCCCCTTGTGGAATAGAAATGTTTATTTGTGGGATGGAACCACTAGAGGTAAATGTGTCATGTCCTTAGATTTGTTTGTTTGGGGTAGGTTCGACCTAAAGTGTGTTCACATCAAAGCCATGGGGTAGTTTGGCACCATTATGCAAAATTTTGACCAAGAATCTCTAATGGTCTAATGCCACTATTTCATCTAAAAATCATGCCACATCAAGATCTTGGGTGGCTTCCTCTATCTCATCCTCAGTTATGTCTTTTATTTTGTAAAAAATATTATGAGGTCTAGGTAGTTCATTTGAAGAGGAGCCAAAGTTTATGTTGCTAGTGTGGTTGTCAAGGTCATCATCATCATCACAGAAGAAATTTATTTATTTTATCTTCCTTTGTGACCTTGTTTAGACCATAAAATAATTGCAAGGGGTAAGTGCATGTGATATGATGTCTAAAAAATGGTAATGCAGAGGTATGACTTGAGCCTAAGGTATGCAACATACACTATGTTTTTGGATTTTTCAAGGTATGTAAAGGATGTCAAATGAGGATGAACCAAGATAAGGAGTCAAAGTGGCAAAGGTCAAGATGTGAATAAGATGATGTCACAATGATAAAATCTATGGTATAAGGATGAAATTATGTTTTTTTTGGACTTTTCAAGGTATAAGGACATCTAATAATGATACCAAGATAAAGAGTTAAAGTGAAAATAGACAAGATTGTAGATAATATTTTGTCACAATGATCAAAATATGGAGAATATCTATGACTTAAGCATGTAAGATGTAATATGAATGGATGGGGTAATATGACCTAATATGAAGACTAAATGCCCTTGGTAAACCTAAGGTAAAGGTTGATAATTGAACTATGATATGAAAAACAACAAATCTAATTATATATGACCTTGAGAATGACAAATACTAAAATGAAAAGTTGACAAGGTGGTCTCAAACTAGACTTGAGAGTTGAGGAACCAACCTAAATGACAAAGGATTAAAATGATTGTTTTGTAGGATAAGGTCAAGATAATATAAATTTGAAACTAGGGTCTAGTCTAAGTCTGATAAACTCCCTAATCTGAGGCCTGAAAAGGTTTATGCAAGCTAAAATTTTGTCCTAAGGTTTGACCTATGATGGTAATGACTAGTGCAAAGGTGTGGTAATAGAAATGGTAGGTTTGGTTATTGCAAGTCTATGATCAAATGACAAGATTGTACTCAAGAATTGATCAAAAATGTGGATGATTCATATTTCACTAAAAAATTGATCAGTTAGCAAAAGTGGTATTCAAAGTATCAATTGCAATGTTCTAGGAAATAGTTACAGTTTTTTAGTTTTGAAAATTATGTTGTTCTGAGGCTTAGTTGTAGTTAACAGTGATAGTTGTGTAAAACAACTTGTTTTGATCCAAGTTGACTAATTTTGACTCAATTTTGATTTTGTTTTCATGAAGTTTGAATGGAAAACACTCTAAAAAGTTTGAAAACAATTATCTTAGCAGGTTTGAATATCAAAAGTGTGTTCGTATTATGTATATTCATGAGGTTATTCACCTCAATCTCCACAAGTATAGCACAAATCAAATACAAATCACACACATAAAATAGTTGCCTATCCTATGGAAAATGGCCAATGGTGTGACACTTAAGCCCATTGCTTGGAATCCCCTTCGACACAAGGGAGGGATACCCTTTCACATTATGTATCACCTCTTTTCTATGAGAGTGGACATGTAGGGGCCTCCTACAATGGAAGTATGTCGAAAATCACACTTTCCTTGGAAAGTTACAAGTATGAATCAAGTAACTTATGCCTAGCCAAGGATTTTTGTCTAACTCAAGGGAGTTAAAGGGTGAGTAACTTTCAGGGTGTGGTGCTACATCCCCTACATAGAGTGTGATGTTAATAATCTCAAGTATAAAAGGAGGGCTTCTAACTAGTTTGGTTCTTAGTCACAACTCAGGGAAATGCCACCTTACGAGCATCTAGCAAGCTACTTAAGGCTCTAACCAACCTATTGGGGGAACTTATATGCAAAGGTACCTCCCTGTTTTGAATGGAACTATATGACTAAGGCCTACATAGCATGAGGACTTCACATTTCATCTTATCCTTTTATATATCGACTCAAGGGAAAAATCGGTTGGAGTCACCTTCGAGTTCTCCGTACGGATGTGTCTCTTAGGCAAGCCCCTCTAAGGGTAAAACAAAAGAAAGACAAAAATAATGCCTTTTAATCTCCAAGATCACATGAGGTGTGAGGAGAGAGCATAATGTGTTTTCCTTGTACACTAGCATGGTGTTCATTAACCTTAATACATCAATATGTGTGGGTGATAGTGCAAATTTCCAAACATGTTTTTGATTCTCAAGATCATCAAATCACTACTAAATTTGACACCATTTTCTGATGGACATTCATCAGTCGTTCGACAAATCTTTGTCAGAAAAGCGACGAAATGACGAAAACATTTTCGTCACTATTTTTTCATCGAAAGGCTAACGATGAATTAAACATCAAAATAATGGTGTAGATTCATCGGTCGTCGGCATCATAAAATGACTTGGATGTTCATCAGAATATTGAAGAAAAATTTGTAAATCCGTCGATGAATTACACCAGAAGTTTGTTGCCATTTCGATGAAATGGGAAAGGCTCGTAGCATCGAAACAACACCAAAATTTCATCGCCATTTCGACGAAATTGGCAAGGAGTAGTGTGGAAACAACACTAGAAGTTCATCGTAATTTTGATGAAATGGGCAAGGAGTAGCATCGAAACAAAACTAGAAGTGCATCGCCATTTCGACAAAATGGGCAAGGAGTAGCGTCGAAACAACAACAAAAGTTCATCGAAATTGAGATGAAATGGGCAAGGAGTTATGACGAAGCCTTTGTCACAGCTATAGCAACTTTTTCGGATCTTTTCGGTGATCCGTCGGTGGTTTTCATCGAAATTTGTACGAAACAATGCAATTTTTTTTTAAAAAATATTCGTTGAAATGTACCATCGCAAATACTGATGACTAATCATACATACAAACTACAAGATGCATAGATGAATAGAAAAAGAATTACACTTGAGATGACTGATCATACATTTAGACTGCAAGATGCATAGAAAAATCTTTACACTTGAGAACAACCAAGAGCTAACAAGGGAAGCAATTAAGAAATGTCTGGATTGAAGAGAAAATGTGTAGGGAAAATGTTGAGCAGTGTCAAGAGAATAGAGCTTGTAGAACATATTCTTGACCTAATCAAGCTCTTGAACAACTTAAATAAAATTAAAATACTAGTTAACACATACATGAGACATGTAATGAACTTCCAATATTTGCTATCTTTTTCATTAATGCAGAGGTAGGTAAAGGAGAAATAATTATAATTGTAACACTATTCCTAGTCCAGTAAATTATGTTCATAATTTTTGTTCAATGGATCTCAGTTTTATCATTATATTGCCCATCTAATACCATATTTTAATCCAGGGTTCAACTATCTCAAATCTAAAGAAGCACCTTCAATTAACTATTTAAAGTACTATAAAATAAGGTAAGACTTTTACTTGAGAAAGATTGGGTACACTTGTAGGATTAAAGTTCTCACAATCATTAGGATTTATTGGAACACATACACAACTTGCAACATATGAAGTAATGGATGACTACAAGTTAGTGAAATGGTCCTTAATATGTGACTGGCTTGCAAAATGATTGGTAGTAAATAAGGTTACAAACAGATCTACATGAAAAATTATGAGGACAATTTATTGTAATCATCAAAATAGATGAAAAGTGCAAAGGAAAGAGCTGAGCTACATCTCTAGAGCCTAAAAATAACATATGCAAGAAACATAAAAATAGAACAAACCAGTTTTTGGATGAATACAAAATTGCGCCTTCAGCAAGTGATTCATATGCTTTCACACCTGACACAGGGCATTAAGAATATTTTAGTCTTCCTCTGTGAAATTAACTACTTATAGAATAAACCCAGAAACCAATATTATATACCTCCATGTCTAGCCGAGGGTAGGTATAAGAGAAAAAAAATTCTTCAATGCAATGCTGAAATATATCAATGTGTGTGTAGGTTTTTATTACTCACAATATCATTTCATTGCCTAAGAAAACATACCAAAGTGATGTTTTAAATTTCAATCTTTACATAGGCTCCCTTATTGCTACACATGCATATACAAGAATTATTCGAGCTCTAAACTATTCAAATATTAAGGATTTAATTAGCTATAAGATGGAAAGTTGTTGTTTTGACATAATCCATCATCTTTTACATATCTTTATTCACTCCTAGCGCTTCAGTTTACATATCTTTGTGTAAATGAGATAGAAATGTGAATCTTTTATGACAAAGAAAATTCTTAAAAGGAGGGGGGAGAGAGAAAAGGGTAGGGGGAAAGAGAATGCTTGAATGTATAGAAAAGTATAACATTTTGATCATTATAACAATGAAACGAATCTTAAGTTTGAAGCATTAATATCATTTACAACATTTATGATCAAGAATGAATGTAAGTAGAGAAACTTTTGCATACCGCAAAATGGTACAAAATTTCATGGTTAAGTCAAAGCCTCCCATCAACAACAAGATCCAAATATCCGTGTATCTATCTCAATCGAGCCTCTAAACCCTTCAGAGCTGTCAATTTTTCCACTAACCTGTTATGCACAAAAGTCAAATTTTAGAGTTATGTCACCACTAAAAATAGAAGAAACAGAGCTTTGAAACCAAATCGACATACAACACAATGTGGTATTCATACAAAGCCATACAAACAAACTAAAATCAAAACATTGGAATGGAAACAACTTAAAATTATGATGCAGAGCATGGATTTAGGGTATAAAGAATCATTTTTCTGCCACCATAGTGAAAAGTTAGCACTTTCTTTCATCTTTACATATTGGTTTGATGCTTCAAATGATGCATTTTTTATATTGAAAAGTGCATTACCTTATTGAGTTTCTCTTTGTTTCAAGAATAGTTTAATATTCTCTACTTAACAGGGCCAACCATGTGTTGGTGGAAGCTCATTTGGCCACTCCCTACCCCCCCGCCCCTCACATCACTCTCAATTCCCCATACCCAATCATATGACATTAATCATTCATTCATCCATTAATAACATATAACATTCATTCCTTCATCCATTAATAACATATAACATTCATTCATCCATTAATAACATATAACATTCATTCGTTAACATATAACATTCATTAATTAACATATATTCACATTCATTCATTAACATATAATATTCATTCTTTCAGTTTTTACATATTATCAAAAATATGGTTGTCATGATATGATTACAATCACTATTTTTTTATTTATTTTTTAAAGCTACAAAAATATGAAGTGGAGTATCGTTTTCTAAATCAATATCTATCCCCCTTTAGTTGTTCTGCCCTCTGCTTGTGATATTAATGTATTCCTAGTCGTCTACTCATGACGTGGATGCCGCTGCAAGGGGGGTCTGCTGCAATAAGAAAGAAATGTTAAACTAATATGTTTTATTATTATTTTTACAAGTATTTCATTAATTAAAAGAACATTAGAGTGGTTAATACACCAATTGAAATTAAATATGTTAAAGAGACCATGAGAGTGGTCCTCTTTACTTGATGGGGCCACATCATGTTCTTGATCTTCTCTAGCCTGATCATGATCAAGATGTTGATCACACTCCACATGCTCTAAAGTTGAAACACGAAAGGTTACATTAATCAATACACCAATTGCAATTAAATATGTTTAAAAGAACTTTAGAGTGGTCCTCTTTATCTGATGGGGCCAGATCATGTTCTTGATCTTCTCTAGCCTGATCATGCTCAACATGTTGATCATGCTCTACATGCTCTACAGTACCGAGATGCACACCATGACCTTCATTTGTAGGTTGTGCTCCACCCTCACCAGGTTGCATTCCAATGTCATGTGCAGTATTATCATTGCTTGAATGTTTAAAAAAAATAGGCATGTAATTACTTTATGGTGGGAATTAATATTTAATAGATTGCACAAGTATTTAATTTTAAATAAACTTTATTGAGTTTATTTACCTGCATGTCAGATGTAGTGGAAGGTTGTGTTTTCCCAGTCAAGACTCTTAGGCATTCAGCCACCACTCCATAGCCTTGCTGGAAGGAAATCTTCAAGTCATCTTCTATGAGAACTCTGTTGAATTCAGAGCCCTACATTTTTGCATAAGATCATGAATTTTGCTTCTATGGTGTGATAAAACTAAAATTGTTTTCAATTTATTATTTGGATACTATATTTCATTTATTGATACTTACAATTCGTGTGGCTAATTTCATATAACCATCAGAGCCAAGTTTGTGTTGCCCGTGTTTTTCTATTCTTGCCTTTGTTTGCCTTCGATGTGTTAGGAAACCTATGAAAAGTTTGAAATACATTAGATTATGTAAAAAGAAAGAGTAATAAGTATATAATTACATTGTTGATAGTATCACATACATTCCTTGGCCCGGTGGTGTCTTTCCTTTTTTCTTTTCAGCCTTCTCCTTTTCATCTGACACCAGGTGCTTCCACTCCCTCTCTGGAATCATGGGGGGACACTCGTACTTTTTGTTCTCTAAATTTGACCTATATTGGTCCCTCGCATACTTTAGATAGGTACCAACTTTCTTAAGGACCTTGGTTCGGTTGAATGTTTTATCACCGAACAACACAACTAAACGGTTAATGAGCTCATCTTTTAAATCTTGATTTTGGGCATTCCACCATGTACGTATGGTGGGCCCAAAGAGCTCCAATGTAATATCACTTAGATTTTTATAAAAAAAATCATTTCTTGCAAAATGATCATGGGATCAATTATCTAAAAAGAGCGATCAATAAGTAAATTTCAATTGGATTATATATAATAATAATTAAATCATTTTAAAGTACCTGGGACCTTCTCTATCTTTATGGGAATGAAATCCTCGGTCACCACAAGTGTGACCGACAATGTTCCTGTACTAGTAATACGGGAAGATCCAGGAAATGCTGCTAAAACATCACCAGTACTAGTGGCCTTTACATCCATAGGTACATGTCCTGACACATGTTCTGGCATGTGTTCGCTACCAGAGGGTGCATTAATGAATGCATGCATGGTATGTGTTGCCAACGCTTCAGATGACAATATAGGCATGGATGATGGGGTCAGATGATGTGATGTATGTGTAGGAAGATCAAGATGGACACTTGTACCAACCCCTACTCCTTGGGAAGCACTTGGAGTACCCTTATCATGGCCAGGAGCATCATGAGGAGGCAAATAACCCTATAAAAAAAACACATATTTTAGTTCATGACATAAAATAGTACAAAATATAAAACCATGAATGAACTTATGTTATAATTAAAGACCTCATGACAACTTACTTGAAAGTTTTGTAATCTCTCAGTCAATATTTTAACCCTCTCTCTTATCTCATCTGTTTGAGGCACTATGAACATCAACTTAACCATTTCTTCATTGTATTTTTTTGGATCTTCTTTATCGTATCGAGAGGGTTTGTTGAATAAGCTATGTCATCATCACAAAATATTGACTGCACCTCACTATGGATGCTCTCCTCTACTGCTGGTGCCTTTCCCCAATTAGTCGACTGCAACAAGAATATTAAAAACATTATCAAAATTAACCCAAAAAACTTATGAAAAAAACATAATAATAAAACATTTTGCTTGTATCTAATTTATACAATTACAATGAGGTAAACTTGTTGAGTAGAAGCGCTTGAAGATAAATCACGATCTATGCTCTGGGCCAGAGCCTTCTTCGTACAATCAATGTCCCCCTGTGATAAAAATTAAATATAAAAAAACATTACTAAAATGAAACCAATAGACTTATGAAAAAAAACATAAGAATAAAATGGTATATTGGAGTCATTAATTAGAGGTTGGGTAAAATGGTACATATTACGTACCACCTCCATAGTACTAGTGTTTGTAACTAAGCAATTCAAATTGTAATTGATTAGCAACTCTTCCCCTGCAGTTATTGATTTTATCACACATGCGAATACACAGTTTCCCTCGTGCACCTCAAATATGCAATTGGGTTGCTTATTTGTTGACCTAGGTCATGTACTATTTATAAACCCTACAATATTCCCTAATGCTTTTGGCCTTCTGTCAATGTACATAGCCACTCCTTTATTTTGATCCTTATCTTTTAGTTGTATATAATTTGCTAACAGTGCATACTTATGCATACTTCGTGTATATCGAACCAGTTGCATCCAATATTTGTAACTATAACAGGGTCCAAAATACTCCATCAATCTAGTAACTTTGTCGTAATAGACCTTTATGCCATCCATGCAAATAGGCCCAAACCAGGTAATGACTATGGTGCTATGCGATATATCCTCTCGTTGACACAAAAATAAGTGTTTATTGGAGGAAGTTCCTTGG
Organism: Sequoia sempervirens; assembly: GCA_007258455.2. Lineage (NCBI taxonomy): Eukaryota > Viridiplantae > Streptophyta > Pinopsida > Cupressales > Cupressaceae > Sequoia > Sequoia sempervirens. Next base: position 63,784 of record VDFB02155975.1, read on the forward strand.
GTACCCATTGTTTCCATAGATGTTTGTACCTCAAGGGAACCTCGATGTCGCCTATGCTCTCATCATCATAAGAACATGACCCCCCTTCAGCAAGAAAAAATTCCATGCGTTTACAGAATTTTCTTCTAATCTTTTGACCTCTAGTTGATCTCCTTCTTTTAAACATACTACATGTCTCGCTTTCCTCTTCTCTTATTGAATTTCCCTCGCTTGAGGAAGATAGATCTAACAAATACCTATTTGGTGGTACCTGCACTCATAAGGATGTTGGATGAAGTTCTTTCATGGTGATGTGATCCCAAGGTAACATTATGATTAATCTATCATTTCATTGCTAGAATTTCATAGGTTATAATGTAATCAAGTCTTGATAGATTGCAAGCTATTGTTACTACTGTCCAAATGTGTCCATCACAAATCAAATCTACTTAACATTTTAATTCCCAAACTTTGTAACAAGTGTTAAATGTGACTATGGTCCACTAGTTACACAACCAAGGCCTCAAATGTATTCTCTAATTGTAATCAAAGGACTTGTTCTCTTCATTCAAGTAAATAAACTTGAAGGGAAACACCACCAAGTAGTTTATTGGATGCCTACATGACTAAAAATAGCAAAAAATTTACATTTAATTTCCATATGTCTAAGAGGTTAACAGAGAGGGAGTTTGTACTAGGCCTGGTTAAGTCATCATAAGTTTACACTTTGGAAATATTTTTTTTTTAATTCATATTAAATCTTCCTATGTCTAATTGCTAGGAGACTTTTGGTATGTTTTAAGGTAGGATGATTGATGAAAGAGCCCAAAGACTATCCTTTCTCCATGGTATCCAGGTACACATAGCAGTGGTCTTCTCTTATACGATTGGACATGATTTAAAGAACTTAGATAGGAATTATTCATTTAACCTAGGGTTTTCTCATAATGCCATCATTGGAAAAGTATGATCAAATTCTTCTATTATGAAGAATTGGTCTATTTTCCTCTAGTAATCACTATTTAAATGTTTGTAAGGATAAAATGACTAATTGCATCAGGTAGGAGAGAATCAACTTTGAGTTCTTCAAAGATTATATTCCTCTATTCATAATTTTTAAGGGTTGTGTGTGGAGGAGGTTATCACTACCAAGAAGGGAGGAGAACTTTCCTTGTATTCTTTTATAATTTTCTTTATTCTTATTTATTTTACACTTACATTTACAAATACACATACATATGCATTTACTGTTTTGATTTATTTCTCATGTAGTTTAATAGTTTGATCGATTTCATATTATATGTGTTGAAGACTTTAGAATTTAAATTACATTAATTTATGGATATGTTGTATCTAAAACACTAAAAAACCATATGCTCTTTGCATTTACACTTGCATTTAGAAATACACATTTATATACATAGATATAGAATTCTATAATGATAAGTTTCATTTATTGTTCTAGGAGAGCATCCAGTAATTACATTTAAATTTATATTTAAAAATACATATACATACATACATACATACATACATACATATATATATACATATATACATATATATATATATACATATATATACACATATATACATATATATATACACATATATATACATATATATACACATATATATACATATATATACACATATATATATACATATATATATATGTGTGTGTGTGTGTGTATGTATATCATTTATATTCAGTGTTCAGAAACAACCCATTAGGTCTGCACATGGATAAAAATTAATAAAATCAGATCTCCCATACATGTTTTGTTGAAACCTAGGGTTGAACCTCTCATTTCACATGCTTTTCTTCACAAAACTATTAAGGAAAATAGCTATACCTTCTTTATTTCTCATCCTACGCCTTATTCATGCATCCTACAATTACAACAATATCCATGGGGCCTCTTACACAGGCCACAATAATAATAAAAAGTGTAAGAACCCCTTTATATCATGTTTGGACTACAAAACCCTCAAAAATATGGTAGCTCAGATTATGATTTGTTAGAGAGTTGTATGGACAAAATGATTAGCACCAACTCATTCGTGGAGTTTTTTTAAAGTGAAGTGAATTAGGTGGCAGTTAAGTACAAACCTTATAGTGTCAAGGTGAATGAGGTGATCAATTTTGATTGGCCAACTAATGAAGGGTACCAAAAATGAGTAAATGTATATTTAACTGAGGAAGAGTGAAAAGGAGTAGGTTGCTAATGGTTGACAAATCAGCTGTTGCAGTTATAAATATTTGTAATAGTACAAGGCAGTCCAATTGGCTAGTGACACATGTGCTTTCTGGCCCAATGCTTGTCTGCTCCTTCTTTTCTATAAGAAGGATTTCAAGGCCAGAAGTATAGGTTAGCAAGTTAGATATTTTTGGTTGAGTCTAGATGAAGTTGCAGAGAAAATTGTAAGGTCTGATGGTTTTAGGGAAAATACAATTTAGGTTTTGAGTCATTCTGTAGTAGGTTTTGAATTCATGGGGATTTGATGTTTTATGACAATATTGACATTTGAATTGATATGATTAATTCAAACTCATGTCTCTCCATTGTACGAGCATATCTGAATTTTGAATAAAATGATCAAGGGTTGTTTCATTCATCTCACTGTTGTGGTGTGTATGTTCTTTTTTTAGGTTTAATTCAAGGAATTAATTAAAATGCTTGAATGGGATTGTAGGTGGATATGTTTTGTATAAGGCTTTGATAAGTAGTATTGGGTTAGAATACGTATTGATGAGATTGTAAAATAATGTTATCAAGGATCTTCTATGTTATGTGTTAAATCTATCATAAACCCTTAGATGCTTATAAATTTGACTCCTCCAATGGATATATGGCACTAATCTAAGTTGTACTTATTCATATGGTTCAGTATTTTTTTTCCTTTACCTAGATCTTGCTACAAATTGCAAATCAATGACTATCTTCTACTTTGAAATGTTGTTGTAGTTATCTCATGCTCCAAATAGTTGATATTATTGATAAACAACCAATTCTATTCGGTATTATCCTATTATGTTGAGCTATTAAATGAGATTATCTATTGTTGTTAATGTTGTTTATGATGATGGTGCAGAGGTTGTAAATGCATTAAGGGATCACCCTCCCAGGTCTTGTAGAGCCCAAAGTGTAGGAGGTCTTTCAAATCCTCATCAATTGGTCCAGGTCCTAAGAGCTACCCTTTATTGGAATTGGAAATTCAATAGGTAGAATATAAGATCAACTTGCTTACCATTAAAACAACCAACACCTTACATATGTTTGTGGTGGAGGTATTAAAGAAGAATTGTATGACTCTATTTCCATTCATTAGATCTACCTTAGCCTAGCATATACTTGGGCTAAGTCTACAATTGCTTCAGAATCATGTGATGAAGGATATGTGTGATGAAGTCATAGACCTCAACCAATACATGGGTAGATTATGGGAGTTTTTCCAAGACCTGAGGTTGGTGGATAAAAATGTGAAATACTAAGCTATTTTATTTTTTCTATCTTATCTTATACCATTTTACGAGAATGGGGGTGCCAATGTACGAGAAGATCTTTGGAAACTAGGCATGAAAATTGAAGGTTAAAGAGAGAATGCGAGGGGTATAAACAATCCTTCCTAAATTACTCTCAACCTAAAGTCCCTCGGCACTGGTGGCCGAGCCTTGTTTTCACTCCCTCCAAACTCTTCCTTGGCGTTGTGTGGCCTTGTTTTCCCCACTCCTCCAAACTCTTGTATGCATGTTGGTATGCTTATGCTTTTAACTCCAAACTCTTCCTCGGCACTGGTATTCAACTTGCTTTCACTCCTCCAAACTCTTCCTCAACACTGATATTGACCTTGTTTTCACTCCTACAAAATCTTCGTCAGCGCTGGTATTGACCTTGTTTTATCTCCAAACTCTTCCTTGGTGCTGGCATTGACCTTGTTTTCACTACAAACTCTTTCTCTATGCTAGCATTGACCTTGTTTTCACTACTCCAAAGTCTTCCTCGACACTGGTATTGACCTTTCACTTCTCCAATTTGACGAGCTACAACCTAGTTTCGTTAGGTTTTACAGTATGTTAATTAAGTTCAAAATTTTGGTGCCATTTAGCTAGGTTTTAATATTATGCAATATAATTAAGTATATATTAGTTATATTTTACATAATAAATAATATAATTATTCAACTTATTATAAATATATATTATATTCTTTAACAAAAATTTTAAATACGTATAAAATTATTATAATTAATAATTAATAATAAGTATATTTTTATATAATACAAAATATAATTAATATAATATATATTTAATATAATAGTAATATATATTAATATGAGAGAGAGAGAAACTAAATTTTGATTAGTTGTTTCATGTCAACAATCCAAGGATGGCATGTGTCCTTGGGGAGTTATGCTCAAGGTAGCATGCCATTTGATTAAAGATATGATAATTCTCCTTTAAGACCTCTTCAATGTATCCATTGCATACTTAAGGAGACAAAGATAAATATAGGGAAGAAAATATAGAGAGAGAGGGAGATAATGACAAACATACAAATAGAAAGGGAGACAAAGAGATAGAGAGGGGTAGAGAGACAAAGAGATAAGGATGAATAGATAGAGATATAGGGAGGGTGATTGATATATCTCTCCCTGTCACTCTCTATATCTCTATATCTCCCACCATCTATGTCACTCCCGCCTCTTCCCCCTCTATCTATTGAGCTATCTCTCCCTCTCCCCCCTTTCTCTTTCATTCACTCCATCTCTCCCTCCATCTCTCCTACTCTATATCTCTATCTCTATTTCTCTTTTAATCTCCCTATCACTCCTCTCTCTATCTCTTTCTATCTATATCCCTTTCTCTCCCTCCCCCTCTCTATCTCCCCCTCTCTATCTCTCACCATCTCTCCCTCCCTATCCCCCTTATCCATCAACTCTCTATCTCCACCTCTCTTCCTTTCTCTTCCCATATATCTCCATCTCTCTTTAGACTCTTCCCATATATCTCTATCTCTCTCTCTTTCTCTCCCCATATATTAACTAAGAAGCCATGGAAGCATACAATAGTATATATTGGTAAAATTATAATAGTGTTTTATTAAACTATAAGTAACACTTATCTTTCTAATGTCAAGCCTTCTTATAAAAATAGTGTTTTATTAAACTATAAGTAGATTATTGTCACCACTCTTCATTCAACATGAAATGCCAAATGTAACAATTTTTTTATTGCTTTTGTCAAGTTTCATTAAACAAGCTATTTACTGGGTTGAATAAAGTTGTGTTATGACCCTTCATCTCTTTAAAATAATTAGACAATATTAGCGAGATTAGGAAGGGGAGAAAACTAAACTACTTCAAAATAGGTGTAGTTGTGGGATTGTTAGTTTTCTTTGTATACTATATACTAAGTTCCTCTAGGATAAATAAGTAACTTTGGATCATTTTCTTATTTTTGTATCATAACTAATATAGAGTAAGATTTTTCATTTTAATTGACTACTACATAATAGTTTGTGTTGAAAGAATTGTTTCCATTCTTTGTAGTGTTTACATTGGAATACAAATCATATTTAATTTCATGCCAATATACTTCTTACATAAGGACATTTGTTTGAAAGAAGTGCTTCATAACCCATCTAATCAAATCATAATTAACCTATCAAAAAGGATATAGGAATTTTCTAAAGAAAAGAACACTTGACCCAATCATAAGTGTATGGCCTTCGAAGAAAGGAGTGATCAACCTTAGCAATAACAACTGCCTGATTTAGACTTGGGTATGTGTAGGATCATGATGTGCCAAAAAGTGGCAACATGAAAAAAGAAGCATTTCAAACTCGTCAAAAAATGTGAAAATCCCAAGTTGAATTTTTTTTGGGTTGGCTATCAGTACATTGCTCCATAGCAATTACCAATCCAAATTACTAAAAATTAGATATCCAATTTGTTTTGGATATCCAATTTGTGTCTAATATCTAATTTGAAAAAAGATTTAAAATGTAATATTTTGGTGCTATAAATTGGATATTCTATCTAAATCGGATATCCAATTTTTGTGCACATATACCCAAGAGTAATTAGGAGGTAGAGGGTGGGAAAGAGAGAGATAGAGAGGGAGAGAGAGGGAAAGGGAGAGAGAGAGAGGTAAAGGGTGAGAGAGAGAGAGAGAGTGAGAGAGAGACAAAGAGAGGGGGAGAGAGAGAATTAGGAGTGGGAAGGGAGAGAGAGAGATAGAGAGAGGGGGAAAGGGAGGGAAAATGAGAGAGAGAGACATATAGAGAAAGAATTAGGAGGGGGAAGGGAGAGGGGAAGAAGGGGAGATGTAGAGAGAGAGAGAGAGGGAGAGAATTAGGAGGGGGAAGGGAGAGGGGAAGAGTGTTGAGAATAGAGGATAGAAGGTTTAAGGGTTTATGGTTGGGTTTAGGAATGAGGGGGTAGGAAGGAGAGACTTGAGAGAGAGAGGTAGGGAATGGGAGAGAGATAAAGGAAGGGAGAGTTAAGGGTAGAGGGTTAGGGTTTAAGGGTTAAGGGTTTAGGGTTAAGGGGAGAGAGATAGAGGGAGTGAGTGAGTGAGAGAGAGACCTAAGAGAGGGAGAGGGGGTAGGATATTAAGATACTTGAGAGAGAGAGGGAGGGAGTGGGAGAGAGATAGAGGGAGGGAGGGTTAAGGGTAGAGGGTAGATGGTTTAAGGGCTTAGGGTTAAGGGTGGAGGGGAGAGAGATAGAGGGAGTGAGTGAGTGAGAGAAAGACCTAAGAGAGGGAGAAGGGGTAGGAGGGCGAGACTTGAGATAGAGTGAATGAGTGAGAGAGAGACCCCAGAGAGGGAGTGGTGCTAGGAGGGAGAGACTTGAGAGAGCGATAAAGGAAGGGAGGGTTAAGGGTAGAGGGTAGAAGGTTTATGGTTTAGGTTAAGGGAGAGAGATAGAGGGAGGAGGACAGAGAGAGAGACCTAAGAGAGGGAGAGAGGGGTAGGATACTGAAGATACCCTGAGAGAGAGAGAGGAGGGAGGGAAAGAGAGTGGAGGGGAGGGAGGGTTAAGGGTTTAGGGTTAAGGGTGAGAGAGATAGAGGGAGGAGTGGAGTGAGGAGAAACACTCCAAGAGAGGAGAAGGGGTAGGAGGGAGAGACTTGAGATAGAGTGAGTGAGTGAGTGAGTGAGAGAGAGACCTCAAAGAGAGAGTGGTGCTAGGAGGGAGAGACTTGAGAGAGAGAGAGAGATAAAGGAAGAGAGGGTTAAGGGTAGAGGGTTTAGGGTTAAGGGGAGAGAGATAGAGTGAGTGAGTGAGTGAGTGAGTGAGTGAGAGACCTAAGAGAGGGAGAGGGGGTAGGATATTGAAGATACCTAAGAGAGAGAGGGAGGGAGTGGGAGAGAGAGTGAGGGAGGGAGGGTTAAGGGTACAGGGTAGATGGTTTAAGGGTTTAGGGTTAAGGGTGGAAGGGAGAGAGATAGAGGGAGTGACTGAGTGAGAGAAAGATCTAATAGAGGGAGAAGGGGTAGGAGGGAGAGAATTGAGATAGAGTGAGTGAGTGAGTGAGTGAGAGAGAGACCTCAGAGAGGGAGTGGTGCTAGGAGGGAGAGACTTGAGAGAGAGAGAGATAAATGAAGGGAGGGTAAAGGGTAGAGGGTAGAGGGTTTAATGGTTTAGGGTTTAGGGTAGAGGGAGGAGAGATAGAGGGAGTGAGTGAGTGAGAGAGACCTAAGAGAGGGAGAGGGGGTAGGAGGGAGACATAGTTAAGGGTAGAGGGTAGAGGGTTTAAGGGTTTAGGGTTAAGGGTTATGGGTAGAGGGGAGAGAGATAGATGGATTCAATAAGAGAGGGAGGGAGGGAGTGGGAGAGAGATAGAGAGTAGAGGGTTAAGGGTAGAGGGTAGAAGGTAGAGGATTAAGGGTGGAGGGGAGGTAGATAAGAGTGAGTGAGTGAGTGAGTGAGTGAGTGAGAGAGACCTGAGAGAGGGAGAGGGGGTAGGAGGGTGAGACTTGAGAGAGAGGAAAAGAGGGAGGTAGTGGGAAAGAGATAAGGGGTGGAGGGTTAAATGTAGAGGGTAGAGGGTTTAAGGGTTTAGAGTTTAAGGGTTAAGGGTTAAGGGTTTTGGGTTTAGGGTTTAAGGTAGAGGGGAGAGAGAGAGAGAGAGCTGAGAGAGGGAGAGGGGGTAGGAGGGAGACACTTGAGAGAGAGAGAGGATAGAGGGTTTAAGGGTTAAGGGTTAATGGTTTAGGGTTTATGGTTATGGTTAGTGATGGGACTTCAAAGTTTTGTTCTCTTTGTTCTATTTTATCCTACCTTGTGTCTCTAGTCATCTATGGTGTTTGGGAAAAGCCTAAGGATGGGGTTTAACCTTCTTCTTCATGTAAAACCCTAGTGGTCATCTTACACCTTGGATGGGATCTATTTGGCCGTTACTTTTTGGGAAGGCTTTAAAATGACTTAATCCCTATCGCTTCATATGTCTAGGTTGGGCCGCCTTTTGTTTTATTGTTTTATTTCCTTCGCCTGACTTTATTTTTCCTAAGTTTTTTGTTGGTCCCGTGTTCCCTCATTAAAACAACTTATTCCATTGTTTGGCCTCTACCTAGTGATGTCCCCTTATTCCTTTAGGGAAGAGGGCCCATTAGTTGTGCAAGCTAACTTTCTCAGCATGTAGCAATTGACTGGAATATCGTAGAACCTTCATCATTTTTTTGAAATGTAGACTGGACTCTTATTTCTCTATAACTAAGGTTTGGAGGCACGACTCATCATGCAACTCACCACATCGATAGATCTTCTGAGAAGTGTCTAAAATTTGACTTTTTAAAGGTTTGACCAAAACTTAATCATGGAACCCCCAATAGTTGAACCAAAAAAATATCATTTGTTGCTTGTAGAATATGATATTTTTATTTAAATTAAAATTAATATACAACCTAAGTGGACCAAATACTTATCGATAACCATAAATATTTGATATCTCTACCTTTTATATTCAACACATATGGACTAATAGTTGAACACAAAAATCTATTTGTTGTTATAAAAACAACATAAAATACAACTTATATTGAACAAAAATGGACCAATAGTTGAACACTAAAACTTTTTGAAAATCCTTCACATTTAATGGGAAAGTACATGTTATTTATTGTGCTCGCCTTTTATATTTGTGATAGGACAAACTATTAATATAAAATTATCCAATGCTTCTACATTGTTACCCCAATTGTTGTACACATAAGAAAAATATTTTTTCACTATGATAACAATACTTGTTTAAATGAGTGTCTTATTTTATTAAATGAGCATTTTATTTTTTAAATGATATACTTATAGTGGAGAGTTGTGATATTTTATTTGAAACAAAAAAATGCTTATTTCACTTCTTCATGAATTTATTTATGTTTTTTTTCATATAACATTTAGAGGTTCTCATGTGTTCAAGTATGGGTCCATTTTTTATCAACATTTAGTTTTTTCTTTATTTTCAATATATAGTATAAATATGTGGTAATACTGGGTATTCTCATCATGATTGAGTGCGCCCTATCCCCTAATAAATGTTTTTATTTTGCAGAGGGACAAGTTCATATGGCTGTAGATCAATCGTTGTGTGATCTCAGCCATTCCCCACCATCCTGCAATGACCCCACCAGTTGATTGCATATCATGGGCGAGCGCCACGTGTACTGGGCCCTCTCCCCTAATAATTTTTTTATTTTGCAGAGGGACAAGTTTGCATGGTCGTAGATCAATCATTGTGTGATCTCAGTCATTCCTCGCCATCCTGCGATGACCCCACTAGTTGATCGTGATATCACGGGAAAGCACCACGTGTACTGGGCCCTCTCCCCTAATTAATTTTTTTATTTTGCAGAGGGACAAGTTCACATGGCCGTAGATCAATCTTTGTGTGACCTCAGTCTTTCCCCACCATCCTTCGATGACCCCACCAGTTGATCGCGATATCACGGGTGAGCACCATGTGTCTCATCCGATGAAGCTAAAGGAATGATAAATACTTTGATGCATCTTTAATACATTATTTCGTGGGTTACTAAAGCAATTATCAGATGCACGTGTTTTAAATCAACAGAGATGTTATAATCCTGGTAGAAAGGTGCTCGATGGTTAATAACAAGGCTGGCGACTGTGTTGAACGAATAGGATTGCCGATGGTTGAGATCCACGGTTTTCGACCATTGCATGATCAAAATTTGTGAGGTCTTTATTGATTTAGATATCACGAGTGAGCACCATGTGTCTCATCTGGTGAAGCTGAAGGAATGATAAATACTTTGATGCATCTTTAATATATTATGCTGGAGGTTATATTTATTAATGTCTTAATATTAGTTTATAAATTGAACATTAATTATAAATATTTTAAAATAAATTAAGTATTTCAATCTAAAATTTTAATATTTGACATTACAAATAAAATTAAACTAAATTCTAGTTTTTAAAATCCATAAAATATTTATTATCTATTTAGTTTTACTCAATTATCTATCACAATTAAATTAAATTAAATTAAATATTCATTTTAAATTAATTAAACAATTATTAATTAGAATTTTAGAATAAATTAAGAAATAATGACCATATGCTAAAATCTACTTTTCTATTTTTTCTTTGTGTCCAAATCATTTCATTTTCTAAAATTATACTAAATTCTAGATATCATAATTAAACACAAAATTTTATTCTATTCTAATCCTAACCCTAGTTAAACCCTAACCCTATTTGGACTCTAACCCTTACCCTAATTGAACACCAAATCTAATTGTAATTAACCACTAAGCATAATTGAATTCTACCCCTAACCCTAACCCTAACTCTAACTAAACCCTAAACCTAAATCTATTCAAACCCTAAACCAAACCTACTTGATTCATAATCCCAACCCTAACCCAAAACCTAATTGAACTTTAAAACTAACCTTAATTAAGTATTAACCCTAATTGAACATTTATTGAAAACTAGTCCTAGTTGTACCATAACCCTAACTTTGAACTACAGTTGAACTCTAATCCTAACCTTAACACTAATTCTTATCCTAATTGAACCTTAACCCACACCCTAACCTTAACCTTGACCCTATTTGAACTATTATTGAATTAATAGTTCCTTAATTAAACCCCAAACTCATGCTCAATCCTAACCCAAATTGAACATTAATTGAACCCTAAAGCTAGCCCTAAGTGAACACTAATCCTAATTGAACTCTAACT
>VDFB02155975.1:75078-138835 GCA_007258455.2 Sequoia sempervirens
TTTAAGGGTTAAGGGTTAATGGTTTAGGGTTTAGGGTTATGGGTAGTGATGGAACCTCAAAGTTTTGTTCTTTGTGTTCTATTTTATCCTGCCTTGTGTCTTTTGTCATCTATGGTGTTTTGGAAAAGCCTAAGGTTGGTGTTTTACCTTCATCTTCATGTAAAACCCTAGTGTTCAACTTACACCTTGGATGGGATCTATTTGGCCGTTACTTTTTGGGAAGGCTTTAAAACGACTTAAGCCCCATCGCTTTGTCTAGGTTGGGCCCCCTTTTTTTATTGTTTTATTTCCTTCACCTAACTTTATTTTTCCTAAGTATTTTGTTGGTCCCGTGTTCCCTCGTTAAAACAACTTATGTCATTGTTTGTCATTGACCTAGTGATTTCCCCTTATTCCTTTAGGGGAGAGGGCCTAGTAGTCATGTAGGCTAACTTTCTCAGCATGTAGCAATTGACTAGAATATCATAGAACCTTCATTTTTTTTTTGAAATGTAGACTGGTCTCTTATTTATCTATAACTAAGGTTTGGAGGCGCAACTCATCATGCAACTCGCCACATCAGCAGATCTTTAGAGAAGTGTCAAAAATTTGAATTTTTAAAGGTTCAACAAAAACTTAATCATGGAACCCCCAATAGTTGAACCAAAAAAATATCATTTGTTGCTTATAGAATATGATATTTTTATTTAAATTAAAATTAATAAACCTAAGTGGACCAATTATTTATTTATAACCATAAATATTTGATATCTCTACCTTTTATATTCAACACATATGGACTAATAGTTGAACACAAAAAATCTATTTGTTATAAAAACAACACATAATGATTTAAAATACAACTTATATTGAACAAAAATGGATCAATAGTTGAACACTAAAATTTTTTGAAAATCCTTCACATTTAATGGGAAAATACATGTTATTTATTGTGCTCACATTTTATATTTTTGATAGGACAAACTATTAATATTAAATTATCCAATTCTTGTACATTGCTACCCCAATTGTTGTACACATAAGAACAATATTTTTTCACTATGATAATAATACTTGTTTCAATGAGTGTCTTATTTTATTAAATGAGATTTTTATTTTTTAAATGATATACTTATAGTGGAGAGTTATGATATTTTATTTGAAACAAAAAATACTTATTTCACTTCTTCATGAATGTATTTATGTTTTTTTCATATAACATTTAGAGGTTCTCATGTGTTCAAGTATGGGTCCATTTTTTTATCAACATTTGGTTTTTGCTTTATTTACATTTGGACTGTTTATTTATAATATATAGTATAAATATGTGGTAAGACTAGGTATTATCATCACGATTGAGTGTGCCCTCTCCCCTAATAATTTTTTTTATTTTGCACCCCGCACGACTACTAGGCCTTCTCCCCTAATAAATGTTTTTATTTTGGAGAGGGAAAAGTTCGCATGGCCATAGATCAATTGTCATGTGATCTCAGTCGTTCCTCGCCATCCCACGATGACCCCACCAGTTGATTGTGATATCACGAGCGAGCGCCACGTGTATTGGGCCCTCTCGCCTAATAAATGGTTTTATTTTACAAAGGGACAAGTTCACATGGGTGTAGATCAATCATCATGTGATCTCAGCCATTCCCTGCCATCCCATAATGACCCCACCAGTTGATCACAATATCACAAGAAAGCACCATGTGTCTCATCCGGTGAAGATGAAGAAATGATAAATACTTTGATGCATCTTTAATACATTATGTTGCGGGTTACTAAAGCAGTTATAAGATGCACACATTTTAAATCAATGGAGATGTTATAATCCCGGTAGAAAGGTACTCGATGGTTAATAACAAGGCTGGAAACTGTGCTAAATGAACAGGATTGCAGATGGTTGAGATCCATGGTTGCCCGCCATCGCGTGATCAAAATTTGCGATGTCTTTATTGATTGTGATATCATGGGCGAGTGCCACGTGTCTCATTTGGTGAAGCTGAAGGAATGATAAATACTTTGATGCATTTTTAATACATTATGTCATGGGTTACTAAAGCAGTTATAAGATGCGTGTGTTTTAAATCAACGAAGATGTTATAATCTCAGTAGAAAGGTGCTCGATGGTTAATAACAAGGCTGGCGACTATGTTGAATGAGCAGGATTGTCAATGGTTGAGATCCACGGTTGCCCGCCATCGTGTGATCAAAAGTTGTGAGTTCTTTATTGATTGCGATATCATGGGTAGGCACACGTGGATCTCCTTGGCAATGAGTAGTATGGTAAAAAATTGATATATTTATTTTATTTTTTTATTAAATACTTACTAGCATATATATTATTTATTAATAATATATATAAAATATGCTAAGAGATATCCTTTTGATGCACCTATTGTACTATTATAAAATAGGTGCCTCGACAAAGATATATCTTAGCGTATTTTGTATATATTAATAAATAATATATATATGCTAGTAGCATTTGCAGCACAACATGAAAGACAAGATTAGAATTACTTTTAGTTATAGAATTATAATCCTAACCCTTCTAATTTTTAAAATCCATAAATTATTTATTATCTATTTAGTTTTACTAATTATCCAATACAATACAATTAAATTAAATTAAATTAAATTAAATATTCATTTTAAATTAATTAAACAATTATTAATTAAAATTTTAGAATAAATTAAGAAATAAGATCTATATAAAATTAACTTTTCTATTTTTTCTTTGTGTCCAAATCATTTCATTTTCTAAAATTATACTAAATTCTAAATATCATAATTAAACACAAAACTTTATTATATTCTAATCCTAACCCTAGTTAAACCCTAACCCTATTTGGACCATAACCCTAACCCTATTTGGACTCTAACCCTTACCCTAATTGTACCATAACCCTAACTTTGAACTACAGTTGAACTCTAATCCTAACCCTAACACTAATTCTTATCCTAATTGAACCTTAACCCCAACCCTAACCTTAACGTTGACCCTATTTGAACTCTTATTGAAATCATAACCTTAATTAAACCCCAACCTCATCCTCAATCCTAACCCAAATTGAACATTAATTGATCCCTAAACCTAACCCTAAGTGAACACTAATCCTAATTGAACTCTAACATTTTAGTTGAAAATATTAAAGTGCCTTAGATTTTCCCATTCATCATCATTTATCATTCAATTCCTAATAGAACTCCAAAAATTTATACTTTTATAATGTTTTAACACACCTAATATTAAGGGTTTAGAGTTTAAGGGTTAAGGGTTTAGGAGTTTAAGGGTTAAGGGTTTAAGGTTTAGGGCTAAGGGTAGAGGGGGAGAGAGATAGAGAGAGTAGAGTGAGAGTGAGAGGGTAGAGGGTAGAGGGGTTTAAGGGTGTGGGATTTAAGGGTTAAGGGTTGAGGGTTAGGGTGAGATAGAGGGATTCAATGAGAGAGAGAGGGAGGGAGGGAGAGATAGAGAGTAGAGGTAGAAGGTAGAGGGTTAAGGGTAGAGGGAGGGAGATAAGAGTGAGTGAGAGAGAGAGGTGGAAATGGGTAGAGAGTTAAGGGTTAAGGGTTTGGTTAGGGTTGCGGGTAGAGGGGAGAGAGATAAGAGTAGAGGGTAGAAGGTAGAGGGTTAAGGGTGGATGGGAGGGAGATAAGAGTGAGTGAGAGAGGGAGAGGGGGTAGGAGGGTGAGACTTGAGAGAGAGATGGAAAGAGGGAGGGAGTTGGAGAGAGATAATGGGTAGAGGGTTAAACGTAGAGGGTAGAGGTTTTAAGTGTTTAGAGTTTAAGGGTTAAGGGTTTAGGGATTAGTGTTTAGGGGTAGAGGGGAGACACATAGAGGGAGTGAGTGAGAGATAGAGAGAGACCTAAGAGAGGGAGAGGGGATAGGAGGGTCGAGACTTGAGAGAGAGAGAGAGGGTAGATGATAGAGGATTTAAGGGTTTGGAGTTTAAGGGTTAAGGGTTTAGGGTTTATGGTTATGGGAAGAGGGAGAGAGAGGGGAGGGAGTGGGAGAGAGATAGAGAGTACATAGAGGGTTAAGGGTAGAGGGTGAGGGTAGACGGGAGGATATAAGAGGAGTGAGAGAGAGAGAGACCTGAGAGAGGGAGAGGAGGTAGGAGGGTGAGACTTGAGAGAGAGAAGGTAAAGGGTAGAGGGTAGAGGGTTTGGGGTTTAATGGTTAAGGGTTTAGGGTTATGGGTAGAGGGGAGAGAGATAGAGGGATTCAGTGAGAGAGAGGGAGGTGTAGAAGTTGAAAAACCAACTTCACAGTCCCCAAGAATCACCTACAAGCAATCACCTATCACATGCAAAGATATTCAGAATAAAAACAACAGAAGTTCTGTAAACCCTCAGAGCCAATGTGTGTAAGCAAAAATCAGAATTATTGATTATTGAATGAATGTTTTACAAATAATACAAAATCCTTCAAAAAGGAAATGATGCAATAAAGTAGGAAAAGACAACCCTAATCTTATCTTGAGCAAAAGACAACTCAATAAGATAAGAATTAAATGATAATTATCTTAGGAAATAAATAATTACCTAAGTAAACTTATCCTAAAGTGTAATTAAATAATTAATTACACCAACACCCCCCATAAGTGCAAATTAGGGAGAAGCAAGTTATTATGCAAAGATGAGTCCTGGCAAGAAGGCCTAATCAGGTACTCATCTACAAATGCAATGCAAACTAAATCAAACGGGGTAAAGGAGAAAAACACATGGGAACAAAACTCCTCCCCAAAATAGAATGCGATATGGAGGAATCCATAAGACCCCCCAAGGACACCATCCATCACAAAGATACATAAATGAATCCCCCTATAAGAGAGAAAGAAAGAGACCACAAATCCCCCCCAGAATGAAGTAACTCCAAAAGAAGTGAAGAAACTATATTTGTAGAAAGAAGTGAGAGGGAAGAGGCCGAATGAAAGAAATCTCTGAAGGTGGAATAGGTGCAGCCCAAAATGTCTCCACAGAAGTAGGTGTGATGTCAACCAACGAAGAAGCCAAAGTAGGTGAAGACTCAATAGAAACCTCCAAAGATGTATGATCAACTAGATCCAACTGCACTGAAACAAAAGAAGAAATAGGGGGTGGAGGAGATGGAATGGAAGGATCAAGAACAGGATCAGAAGTGAAAACACCAATGTTCAAGAAGTCAAATCTCTCCTCTGAATGATGATGCACACTCAAAGTGTGACGAACACCTGTAGGAACAAAAGCACTACCAGTAGCAAAATTAGTGAAAGAATACAACTGAGATGAGTAATCCACTATCCCAATAGCAATAACTGCTCTACTCTCCAAGTCTCTGATGATAACTAAATCAGGTGTGAACTCCACAGATCTCCCATTGTCCCCATGTGTTATCTGATAGATGGAAAGAAGGTTATTTGTCAAGTGAGGGACACACAAGACATCTTGAAAGGAGTGGTCCCCAAAACTAATAGACCCCTTCCCTGTAACACTCATGTAAGTGTTTTTTCCCATCAAAATGGGAGACATAGTGCAAGGCTCAAAGGAAGTGAACATAGACTATGAAGATGCCATATGATGAGATGCTCCTGAATCTAGAAGCCATCTCCCTGATCCAATACCTGAAGAAGCACAAAGAGCATGTCCCCTCATATCTGATGAAGTATGTAAACCAACTATGCCTGTGTTATGATATTCTGAAGAAGAAGAAGAATGAGGAGAAGATGATGCAGATATCCTAGAAGGAAAATCAATATGATGTTTCTGAAGAAGATGTTTCAGCTCATCAATGTCCTTGTAACAATTATGTTCTACATGTTCTTCCCTCTTGCAATATGCACATGTAGAATTCTCCTTCCTAAATGATTTCTCCTTAGAAGAGGAGGATGAATCTGAGGACTCCTTCTACTGCTCATGAGGTTTGGAATCCTTTTGTTTATGTTTCTTGCCTTTGCTTGTAGAAGCCTTTTGATCTCTAGGCTCTTGTGATGCAATAAGTGCATGTGAAGAGGAAGAAGTTTTCATCGTGCCCATGGTAGCTAACTTAGCGTGCTCTTGAGTGAGAGATGAAGAAAATTCATCAAGAGATGGCATAGTGAATCTCATACCAAGTGCATCCATAGTGGCATAAAAGGTAGATACAAAAACTAAATAATCTGGTCCAAGCTTAGAAAGAATGGACAATATCAACTGAAAGTCTTCTTTCTGAACACCACACTATGACAACTGTAATCTAAGAGACTTGAGTTTGGTGAAAAACTCCTGGATGCTATCAAAATCCTTAGGATTTAAGCCAATAAGTTCATTTTCTAACTAAAACCCTCTCATAGTATCCTCCTTCCCAAACAAAGACTCCAAAGTATCCCATATCTCATTTGGTGTAGTGCAAGATTCAATGTGAAAAAGAAGGTTAGATGAAAGAGACATACACAATGTACCATAAGCTTCATCACACCTATTAAACCACTTTCTCTTTTCAATAGCACCTATAGGTTCAATTTTTGTACCCATGGTTACCCTATACAACCCTTTATGTTTCAAGTGAATCTCCATTTTTTTTTCCAACCAAAATATTTGAATGGAGTAAGGGGTGCAATGTGATGTAAATCCATGATAGAAAAAAATTAGTATATACTCTCAAATAAAAAAATATTCCTCTTTGATCTTCAAAAAAATCCTGATTGCATATTTCCTAAGAAAATAACTCAAAAGGTAAAGGTTGAGTTCTGAAAAAAAATTTAGATACCTAGTAAAAAATCTACAAAAATCAGGTCTGAGATATGAGAAGAGGGTAGAACCATCTTTTTGACACCTTTTTTTTTTTGAAAAACAGAGCTAGGATGCAAAAGTTATGCCTCCTGAAGTGAAAACAACAACTTCTGGCTTTGACAGGTGAAAAAAGCACCAAAACTGAAAAATAAAAAAATAAAATCACCACTATTATGGAGATCATCGAACCAGCTTTCCGATGATATCTTGTTTGTGAAAAAATACCTCCGTTTGCAAAAGTTACACGAAAATGAAAAAAAGCCTATAAAGAGGACCTCCAGCACTAACCGGATGCAAAAAACTGCCTGCATGAGCTAATAAAAAATAAGCCCCTGGTATTTTTAGCGACCAGGGGCTTAAAGGCTGGCCCGTCGGCAGAGCTCGTGGTCTTCAATACGACCACCAGCTGGGGCTTAAGGTAGTCATTGGGGCTGGTGGGTGCTTGGTCGCCCAAATGACCGGCCAGGGTGCTAAAGACTGGGTGTGGTGCTTAACGTGGCAGTGTATGTGTTGTCCATTGGTAGTAGTGTCTCTGAGGTGGTGGAGCAGTGGTGGATGAGTAGAGCAGGGGGCGGCAGTGGCCCAGAGGTGGCGGATGGGAGGCCGCCAGGTGGCGGGCGGGCGACGGCCTGGTTTTACACTGGTCGCACAGATTTTTATAAAAAATACTTTGATTTTTTGCTTTTTTAATTTTTTTTTTAGTTTTCAGCCTCAATCTGCACTCCCTGGGGTCGTATGACCTTAGGGCTAATTTTTTTTCCTTTTTTTTCAACTTTCACCTAAATCGACGAAACAAAATGCATTTCTAGGGTTTTTGGATGCTCTAATTGCAATGGTGATGTCCGTTCGAGCCCAAATTGCTCAAAAAATTTGGCTACCCCCAAATCCACCTAAAATCAATCTGACTTGAATCCCTTGCACAAAAAAGGATGCTTTGAGAGAATATCTTCAGATCATGAATAGGCAGCAACAGGTCTGGAGCTCTGATACCATGTAGAAGTTGAAAAACCAACTTCACAGTCCCCAAGAATCACCTGCAAGCAATCACTTATCACATGCAAAGATATTCAAAACAAAAACAATAGAAGTTTTGTAAACTGTCAGAGCCAATGTGTGCAAGCAAAAATCAGAATTATTGATTATTGAATGAATGTTTTACAAGTAATACAAAAGCCTTCAAAAAGGAAATGATGCAATAAATTAGGAAAAGACAACCCTAATCTTATCTTGAGCAAAAGACAACTCAATAAGATAAGATAAGAATTAAATGATAATTATCCTAGGAAATAAATAATTACCTAAGTAAACTTATCCTAAAGTGTAATTAAATAATTAATTACACCAACATGAGGGAATGGGAGAGAGATAGAGAGTACGTAGAGGGTTAAGGGTAGAGGGTAGAGGGTTTAAGGGTTAAGGGTTAAGTGTTTAGGGTTAAGGGGAGAGCGATAGAGGGAGTGAGTGAGTGAGAGAAATACCTAAGAGAGGGAGAGGGGGTGTTAGCTCTCAAAAACATAGGTAAAGTACCTCAAGAGGTTTCCAATCTCTTGGTACATTTTAGGGTAACATACAAGGTTAAATGGTTTAGACCTACTCTTTAGGTGCTGCTAGACCTAGGCGGGTGTACCTATATGAGTGAGGTAGACTTGACTTGTGCTTTTCTCTTTTGAAGTGTTTTTTCCGCAATGGCAGATGGGAGTGGAAAAATAAAATATTGATTTGATATAAATTGTATAGCAATATTAAAACTAAACCTAATATGTTCAGTTAACAGATGTAAAAAAATGAACAATACCAAATGATGAAAATGCAGAGACTAGTGCCTTATTGGGTATGCAGAGTCAAAAGAAACCTAGAATGAATACTTTTTTTTGGAAAATATTCAAGTTGTTCAACATATAATTTAGTTTATAACTTGTATAAACATGCAAGGTTATGATTACCAAGTTCTCCTTAATGATCCAAATGACATCCTCTAACTATTATGATCAACTAAAAGGATTTAATCTTTACTTGAAAGAACCAATCAATCGACCATACATATACAACAAATGTGCATTGATAAACTAAATATAAACTTATTATATCAATTTAAATAATCAAAAAACATCAACTTGGAGACAACTTCAATAATGCTTTCAATGAACACAATAAACAACTGATACAAGAAATATTTGCACCACATTAAATGATTTCTATTGATATCTCCAAAATCTTAAACATACATCATAGTCTCATATTTGTAAAACATTGTATTTTTTTGTATCCTTCTTTATTCTATTTTTATTTATCTTCTGTTCTATCCCCCTTTTTTGCTACTAAAACAGATATTTATACATCAAAATGCACAAAAGGACGCATCCTTTCAGAGATGTTCAAATGTTTAAACAACAACAGATTAAAAGATAATTATGCTTTGTTTAGCCATAAATGAACTTTAGACAAGTGATCCAAATAATCCAGGTGTTTGTGCGTATCTGCATCTCCAACCGCGTTCTGGATTGAGATCTCCATCTTTACCATCTTCTCATTTTGCTCACTTGCCTCCTCCAATGTTGTGTTTTCAGCAGTAGCAACCTTCAGGATTTCATGTAGTATCTGTTAGGAAAATTTATGGCATCTCAGAGAAATCTCCAAGAACAATGGTGCCTTTGGTAACTTTAATTTTGATTAGATTACCTCAAAGACACAAAAAACTATGTCCTAAAGCGAAAACAAATAGTTTTTTTCCCACATTAATCCTTCTAAGAGAAGCACATGTAAATTCAACTTCATGCAATAACATATTCTAGATTTAGAACCAACATAGATGAAAGATAAGATAAAAAACTAGAACACACAAACTTACATGGGGAAAACCCTTTCAGGTAAAAAATACCACACTCCAAAGATCAAGCCATTTTATTATTCAGCAATTGAAGGTTACAATACAACTCAGGCTCATAGCCTTTTTAGAGATTACATCTTGTTCATTCTGGATACAATCTGGTAACCAACTCTCCCTCTATACATTTCCTGATCAATCTCTCAAACCAAACAATCTTCGTATTGTTGCAATACCCTCACATAGTATATAGTATAGATCAACATGAGAGATCAACCATGGCATTTAATCCTTGATTAGGAGAGAATTCGACAGCATAACCCTGCCTCTCACTTCCTCTGTTTCAGCCTCATGGCCTTGACCTTCCAGCCAGCCACTCGGCCCTCACTCTATTGCTCACCTATATCAAACAATCCAACTGAGCATCATCTTCTATTCTAGGCTATATTCATTTCATTTCTGTCTATCAAGCTTCCTCTCAAAACCATCACAACAAACAATCTTCCAACTGTTCAGATTCGGCTTCTCCTATTGGTCTACGAGACTCCACATAGGATGATCAAAAAGTCAAAAGAATTCACATTGAATCGACATGTCAGTGAGACACAAAAAGTGTCTCCCCGATGCCCTAAAAGCTTCATATCGATGTCACCAAGAGTTATCATTATTGCCAAGATTTTTTATCGAGCTTTCATGTGTTACACCGAAGCACCAAATAGTCAGTGAGACCTATCGCTTTCGCCAGGAGATCATAGCGAGGTCCAAAAGTCTCATAGATGTGAGTTTACCATTTGGAAAGAGTATCGTTCTCACTAGGACCTCACGCCGAGACATTAAGGGTTATACTGAAGTGTTCACAAGTCATACCAAGCTTCAATCACTAGTCGACAAGACTAATCAATATCACTAAGAGGTTTCTCCAAGATCACAAATGTCACGCCGAAGTCATCAATAGTCACCAAGACATATCACCTTCACCGAGAGTTCTTATCAAACACATATATGTTACATCGATGACCACAGTTCGCCAAGAGCTATACCGAAGACATCTCATCATCGGCGAGACATTCTATTCTCATTGAGACTTCTCCTCGAAGACCTTTGAGTTACCTCAAATGAATACGATCAGTGTGACTTTCTCATATCGGTAAGACTTCTTATCGATAGTATTCCTTCCGATGAGAGTTTCCCCGATGAATTTAAACCAAATATTGTTGGCAAGACTTTGACAATTCACTGGGACTTCATAGCGAGAACCCTTTAGTTATCCCGAAGACTTCAATACATAACATATTGTCAGCGAGACTTTAACACATCACCCAGACTTCTTCCCAAACTAAGCCTTTCAGCCAAGGGTCTCAATGATAAGCGATAGAATGGCATGTTGGATAGAGATCTCCACAGGCCGTGAGAGATTATACTAAACAAAATGTCACATCGATAGGCTCCTTCGGTGAGAGAGATGCAAGGTCACAATGACTTGAATAATTTTAACAAGGTTTCAATTGCTAGTCGGCCAGACATAAATATGTCACACCGACTTTTCCCTTTTAGAGGTTTCAGCCTATAGGATTAAGGCACACAATTCCAACAATCTCCCACTTGACAAAGATCACATAGGCACCTCCAAAGCAACTAGACACTAAGATCACACTAGCTCCACCAGTTCAGACGTCGCAATAATCAAGACACCCAATCAACAAGATTCCACAAATAACATTCCACCAGACAATCTGCAACAAAGACCAAGAATCCAACTACAACTCACTATCCAACAAAACAACCAACCGATCATAGCCTTCTAGGAAACCACATAGACCTCAAACATGCTCTCATGCTCCATCAAGAATTTTGCACCAACATCCAAGATGTCCACCATTCAGGCAATAAACCTTGTCATCTTCCAACATGACAATCGAGGAAGAAAGATACAAGCCAAGGTGAATAAGCACCATTCCAACAAACATAAGAAAAAGATCCCAGTGATAAAAAAAACAAGACACTGCTACCACTTCACTGTGCTCAAATGCTATACAGAGGCAATATCAGCTTCAAAGCCTCAAACAGAACACAACTGTGAAGTCTTCTCCAGAAACAAGACAAAACCACCAACTAGAACAATAATCAAAATGACTACTTCCATCCAACTGATAAACCCACATGACTAAAAATAGCACCCATAGCTCATGCTATTCCATTCAATCTCACATACCTTAAAGGTATCAACATTAGTAAACTCATGCCTCTCCAAAACCAACTTATTAATCAGAAAATACAAGATCCAAGTGCCAACCAGTCAAAAAAGACAAAACATATACAGGAACTCCCACTGCCCGAGTAATCCAAATCTGAAAGATCAAAGACATACCAAGTCTACCAATAACAACACATAGAAAATGTAACCATGTAGTACCAAAAATATACACAATGGTACACACAACTTGAAACAAACCATTACAAGATTCATTTCTCTCACCACAAGTCTTCACAGTTCTCCTAAGTTCTCCACACATAATCAAAGGAAAAAGGATTAAGAACCTCCATGTCATCACCCATGAACATGAGTGAAAACACATGACCATAAGCAAGTGATCACTATAGCTCCAACCAAACCTCAAACCAATGAAAATGTGAAACCAATCATCCAGGAAGTAAACCAAGACCAAAGAGAGAAACTCTACACACCATATCCCTATAGAACATCCTCCTATATACACTTCTAACAACCAGCTATGTCAATAATGATCTCCTTCTCATCCCAAAATAAAATCCTTAACAACATCCAACCGTTCAATCACCAAGATCAAACCAAATTCTAATATCATATAATCAACATGGATGTAAGCCTCTGAAAGAAGATCAAGCTAGTTCATTCCCCATTTCAGGAAATCAGCCCATACATCATCTCCTACCAATTCTCATCAGTAAAAAACATAACACAAAATCTCAAGGAGATAAACAAGCTGTACAACTTCCACTATGAATCCTCTAGAACCTTTAAATAGCAATTCAAGATCCATATCATGAAAGTGAACATAAAACACATCTGAAAAATATAATGGGCCAAATACCTCTCAGATAAACTGCTGAGCAGACCAAGAGTGGGAACAAGAATACTCCTTCAAGATAAATAAGCCATCATGACTAATCCAAGAGAAATATCCTCATAGGTCTCTAATTGAACTCATGTTCAACCAAGGTGTAGGCTTCTCAGACTTTCTGCTAAAAACTTTAACAAGAGTAACAAGTAGCAACACTTCTCTCATAAGAGAAAAGCAGCCTCACCTTATTCTTCATGTATCCATGAGTACTAGCAATTGATCATCTCATGCTAAATTTCAACTGCATTACTGCACTATCATGAAGTATCAAGAAAATAATCAAAGCACCAAATACACAAAGAATTTACCAGGCCACTGTCAAAGCTCCAATCATCTGAAACAGAAACTTATCATGACACCATGATCTACATATCCCCTTAGGAGATACCATGCTTCAAATGAATTTACCATGGTCTCAAGTACAATGCACAATGCCAAAACTCTAGAACACAAACAAGAGTATACGATGACATAAATCAAATAAACTCAAAGCCAACATCACCTGTCAAGCATCACCAACACCTTAGCCAAAGACTCCAAGTGTCCTCCATGAATCCAAGATGTTGCACATCTTCAAATAATGTCCATGCAAAAGTGAAAGAACCCTTCTGCAATAGTAAAGAAGACCATTCACCAACATGTGATGAAACCAAGATTACTGCTAAAGCTCCCACTGAAACGTAACATCCGAGCTCTCCAAGCATCAAGACCACCTGCTTCAGATTCCCATAACCGACTATTAAGGTACTCAACAATATCCATCCTCTCATCTCAAAGCAATCACACCAATGCTCAAGTGACCAAAGACAAGGCCAACTAACAAGTCTGCACCAGCAATGAATCAACCTCATGAATAAAGACAGTCCACAGCCAAGTTATCTCACTGCAACCAATGGGTAGCTAATCCACCAACCACATAACTCATAGATCACAAACATCAAACATGGAAACCCATCATAGCATTGGAGACTACAACACTAATATTTAAAAGAGAATAACCATGTAGACAACATGAATCAAACACCAGATCATGCCAGATCTTCTTTTCTAATCATGTCCACAACGAGCACCATAAACAAGAAACCCACAAGCATCACCACAAGAATGTTGAGTGACAAATCATGTACCAACACTCCCATGCAAAGAAGAAATCACACCTTCTCAAACCATACAGTAAGCATGCATGCAGAACTACAACTATCTCATCTAACAACACCCCAAAAGCCAGGCTCTAGAAAATAGCTTAACATCAACTCCACATAATCACAAGTTTTTCTTAACCATGTAAAACCTACAAAACCACAAAGCCATGCAAGTACAAAACAACCTTTAAAAATAAAACATCAATTCAAGAAATCCAGGCCCCTTTCAGGCCAAATCTAAACCACCAACATGTACATGCATCCAAGAAAGAGAGAAAGGATATTTCAGAAGCTTGCAAATCATCTAATGATTAACTTCATAGCCTTCATGTATTTGAGGTTAATAGGAAGCAGTGCCTTCCAACACCAGGGAACACCACCTAGCATAAGCACTCTCTTCCATGGCTGAGAAACACACTAGGCTTCTCCATATCATCAAGGAGCTTCTCAGACAGACACCCAATATGAAAACTTTACTGCTACATAGCAACGAATCAAAGAAATCCACTTTATACACCAAAGATATACTGTTGTCAACCAGGAGACATATATCACATCAAAGCAACATGATCAACTCCCTTCTCTATCTCCACCATCTTTCAAGGTGTGTGATGTCTCTGAATATCATGAGACTTCCACTCAACAAAGGATCAATAAATCAGTTCATTCCTCCAGATTTCCTCTAGCCTAACAAACTGAGAAATCTTCATAGGAGAAATACCCAAAACTAGCAACCAAAAGAAGGCTCTGATACCACTTGTTAGGAAAATTTATGGAATCTCAGAGAAATCTCCAAGAACAATGGTGCCTTT
Source organism: Sequoia sempervirens (assembly GCA_007258455.2). NCBI lineage: Eukaryota > Viridiplantae > Streptophyta > Pinopsida > Cupressales > Cupressaceae > Sequoia > Sequoia sempervirens. The sequence goes on from VDFB02155975.1 coordinate 89,689, forward strand.
GGTAACTTTAATTTTGATTAGATTACCTCAAAGACACAAACAACTATGTCCTAAAGCGGAAACAAACATAGTTTTTTTCCCACATTAATCCTTCTAAGAGAAGCACATGTAAATTCAACATCATGCAATAAAATATTCGAGATTCAAAACCAACACAGATGAGAGATAAGACAAAAAACTAGAAAACACAGACTTACATGGGGAAAACCCTTTCGGGTAAAAAACCCCACACTCCAAAGATCGAGGCATTGTATTATTCAGCAACTGAAGGTTACAATACAACTCAGACTCATATCCTTTTTAGAGATTACATCTTGTTCATTTGGGATACAATCTGGTAACCAACTCTCCCTCTGTACATTTCCTGATCAATCTCTCAAACCAAACAATCTTCGTACTGTTGCAATACCCTCACAAGTACACAGTACAAATCAACATGAGAGATAAACCATGGCATTTAATTCTTGATCAGGAGAGAATTCAGAAGCATAACCCTGCCTCTCACTTCCTCTATTTCGGCCTCATGGCCTTGTCCTTCCAGCCAGCCACTCGGTCCTCACTCTATTGCTCACTTGTATCAAACAATCCAACCAAGCATCATCTTCTATTCCAAGCTATATTCATTTTGTTTCTATCTGTCGAGCTTCCTCTCTGAACCATCACAACGAACAATCTTCCAATTGTTCAGATTTGGCTTCTCCTATTGGTCCACGAGACTCCACATAGGATGGTGAAACAGTTAAAAGAATTCACATTGAATCGACATGTCGGTGGGACACAAGAAGTGTCTCCCCTATGCCCTAAAAGCTTCATATCATTGTCGCCAAGAGTTATCATTATCGCCAAGATGTTTTATCGAGCTTTCATGTGTTACATCAAAGCACCAAACAGTTGGCGAGACCTATTGCTTTCACTAGGAGATCATAGCGAGGTCCAAAAGTCTCATAGATGTGAGTTTACCATTTGGAAAGAGTATCGTTCTCACCAAGACCTCATGCCGAGACATTAAGGGTTATACCAAAGTGTTCACAAGTCATACCGAGCTTCAATCACCAGTTGACAAGACTTATCAATATCGCTAAGAGGTTTCTCCGAGATCACAAATGTCACCCCAAAGTCATCAACAGTCACCAAGACATATCACCTTCGCCGAGAGTTCTTATCGAACAAATATATGTTACACCAATGACCACCGTTCACCAAGAGCTATACTAAAGACATCTCATCATTAGTGAGACATTCCATTCTTGCTGAGACCTCTCCTTGAAGCCCTTTGAGTTACCCCAAATGAATACGGTTGGTGTGACTTTCTCATATCGGTAAGACTTCTTACCAATAGTATTCCTTCCGGTGAGAGTTTCCTCGATGACTTTAAACCGAATGCTGTTGGTGAGACTTTGACAATTCACTGGGACTTCATAGGGAGAACCCTTTAGTTATCCTGAATACTTCAATACATAACATACTATTGGCGAGACTTAAACACATCGCCTCGACTTCTTCCCAAACTAAGCCTTTCGGCCAAGGGTGTCAACGATAAGCGATAGAATGGCCTGTCGGCTAGAGATCTCCATGGGTAGTGAGAGATTATACCGAACAAAATGTCACAGCGATAGGCTCCTTCGGTGAGAAAGATGCAAGGTCATAGCGACTTGAATAATTTCAACAAGGTTTCAATTACTAGTCGGCCAGCCACAAAATATGTCACACCGACTTTTCCCTTTCAGAGGTTTGAGCCTGTAGGATTGAGGCACACAATTCCAACAGTATCGACTCATTCTCACCTTTCCATCTGGTCACTTCCTTTAATTCTCCTCTATCATCAGAGAATGTAGTCAATGTTTTCTTAGTAGCATTTGTCAATCCCTGTGCATCCCCTTGCAATTCTTCATTGATGTTTTGATGTCTATTTATAAAATGATTTGCAGTTTCAATTGCTACACTATTAGAAACATCTCTCTGGTTTACTTCCTAAAACTTTGAGGTCTCTCTGACTATTAAAAACTATAAATTGCTCTAATGTCCTACAGTCTCATCGACATTTGGAGTCTCCGATAGTTATCGCTTTAGTCTTATGAATTGCAATGACAATTTTGAGTCGGGGAGATGTTCCACAGATTATAATGTGTCTTACTGAGATACACCCCATGGTATTTTCTGGTCGTTGAGACACAATCCTCTTTTTGCTGATGAAACCATACTTTAGCATGACTCTCATATTTCTCGCCGATGAAATTAGTGTCACCGGTGAATTAAGTTCTATCGGTAAGACTTTAAAACTCGAAAAGACTCCTACCAATGCTAATTTTCTTGCCAAACTTGTTATTCCAATAAATCTTAATCACATTCTCTCTTCGGTGAGACTCTCCTAGAAGCATTTCATCGGTGTGACTTTTAATAATCAGAGGAACTTATGCTAATGACCTTTCTCTCGCCGATGCATATCTTTATCATTGTGACTTACTCCATCAGAAAAACTTTTATTAATATTCCCATAGTGATATATTTCTCTGATGAATTCTCCATCAGTGAGACATATGGGTCTGCAGGACTACATGACTTCATCCTGATAGTCTTTTGATAGAATCCTTTTTGTGCTATGTCGGCAAGACCTGATGCTTTCTGTAAGACTTCACTCTGATGAATTTAAGTTTGGCTGATACATCTTTCCATGCGCTAGTTGGTGAGACATATAAGAGTTTGCTATGAATCATTTCGATAACAACTTTCTTTCTGATATGATTTCTCTATCGCCGAGACAATGAATTACATCCTGTCGATATGCATTTATAAAAGAAATATTCGGTATGACATTCCTGTACTCCTGCTGATAGACTACAAAAGATACACATTAGTAAGGATGCTTTATGGATTGGGGAGACCTTCAACCTTTCTTTCCGATATGAATTATACTGTAGAATGTTCAAGACTAGTTGAGTTTTATGGGACCATATGGCAAAATATGACAAAAATATTATAAAAAGAGGATTTTTGTGCTTATGGTGAGGACTATTTTGGAAACTCATGCTTATAAATAACTATAAAATTTTCAAAATTTTATAGTTCTAACAGGGGGTAGGATATTGAAGATACGAGAGAGAGAGAGAGAGGGAGGGAGTGGGATAGATATAGAGGGAAGGAGGGTTAAGGATATAGGATAGATGGTTTAAGGGTTTAGGGTTAAGGGTGGAGGGGAGATAGATAGAGGGAGTGAGTGAGTGAGTGAGAGAAAGACCTAAGAGAGGGAGAAGGGGTAGGAGGGAGAGACTTGAGATAGAGTGAGTGAGCGAGAGAGACAGACCTGAGAGAGTGAGTGAGTCAGTGAGTGAGAGAGAGACCTGAGAGACTTGAGATAGAGTGAGTGAGTGAGTGAGAGAGAGACCTAAGAGAGGGAGTGGTGCTAGGAGTTAGAGACTTGAGAGAGAGAGAGATAAAGGAAAGGAGGGTTAAGGGTAGAGGGTAGAGGGTTTAAGGGTTTAGAGTTAAGGCAAGAGAGATAGAGGGAGTGAGTGAGTGAGTGAGTGAGAGACCTAAGAGAGGGAGAGGGGGTAGGATATTGAAGATACTTAAGAGAGAGAGAGAGAGGGAGGGAGTGGAAGAGAGATAGAGGGGAGGGGGCTCTATGGGTAGAGGGTAGATGGTTTAATCCAAGAAGGTTTAAGGGTTAAGGGTAGAGGGAAGAGAGATAGAGGAGGAGGAGTTAGAGAGAGACCCAAGGGATAGGGGTAGGAGGGAGAGACTTGAGATAGAGTGATTGAGTGAGTGAGAGAGAGAGACCCCGAGAGAGGGAGGTGCTAGGAGGGAGAGAGACTTTGATAGAGAGAGAGGGAGGGATTGAGAGAGATAGAGGGTATAGGGTTAAGGGTAGAGGGTAGAGGGTTTAAGGGTTTAAGGTTTAAGGGTAGAGGGTTAAGGGTTAAGGGGTAGAGGGGAGAGAGATAGGAGTGAGAGAGAGAGAGGGAGGGAGGGAGAGAGATAGGACAGTAGAGGGTTAAGGGTAGAGGCAGAAGGTAGAGGGTTAAGGCAGAGGGAGTTAGGATAAGAGTGGAGTGAGAGAGAGAGACCGAGAGAGGCAAAAGGGGTAGGAGGGTGAGACTTGAGAGAGAGGAAAGAGTGGAGGGAGGAGAGAGACATGGGCAGAGGGTTAAATGTAGAGGTAGAGGGTTTAAGGGTTTAGAGCCTAAGGGCTAAGGGCCTAAGGCCTACGCTTAGGGTTTAAGGCAGAGGAGAGACACATAGAGGAGTGAGTGAGAGGATAGATAAAGACCTAAGAGAGAGAGAGGGGGTAGGAGGGAGAGACTTGAGATAGAGAGAGGGTAGAGGGTAGAGGGTAGAGGGTAGAGGGTAGAGGGTAGAGGGTTTAAGGGTTTGGATTTTAAGGGTTAAGGGTTTAGGGTTTAGGGATATGGGTAGAGGGGAGAGAGATATAGGGATACAGTCAAATACAAAACCCCAACCTTATGATTTTCCCAATACCATAAAAGACTAGTAACATAATATAAGACATGAAAGTAACATAAGACAGGACAAGAAAGGACATATTCAAAAGATGCAACATACTGTGTTGACATGTCCTTGAATCTTCATAAAAAGATCCATGATTTGTTTATAAAGAAAGTGACTTCATAGATGCATCAAGTTCAACTATGAATCTTTTAAACAATTAGGAATCATTTCAAGTTGTTTTCAAGCCCCTCTCACCATAACCCTATTGGATAGTCACACATCACATAGGAACATGAGTTGTTAGGTCACCCACATATGTGATAGGTGGTTGTCCAATAAAGATAAAATGAGGAGACTATGTGTATTTATTACACATAACAAAAGAAGAGCAATGGTTGAATCAAGGTCATGATACAAGTACAAGGAAAACACCTTTGAAAGAGTTACAAGAGGCAAAGGGGATTGATATTATTCATTCATGGGTGTACTGGTGAAATTGAATGCAATAGGTAAAGGTCATTGGCATTGATAAGGACAACCAACAATGCATGCTACAATGGTCTCATGAAGGACAACAACAAAAACAAAATCTAAAGTTGCACAAGGCTCTATTCAAGGCCTTCACAATCAAACATTAGGCAAACAAGGTTCCAGATAACATTCAATGCATGGTGTTTTAAGGAAAGGCATAAAAGCTAAAGACATTCAAGAAACATCAATTCTAGTTGACACAAATAATATGCCTATTGAAAACATGTTATTACAAGAGGTTTATGAAAGCAATGGAACCCTCATATCATGTGATCAAGATACAATTTCTATGCTCATAAACTTTCATGTAGGGGTTTTGGTCATCATGATTGATCCAACATGGATCATGATTGCATACAAGAAACAAAAAGTTACAAATTACAATTAAGTAGTTATGATTCAGGAAAGGTCTCATTTTGGAAGCCAAGGCCATAGTACAAGTGTATATGAAAAAAAACTATGAGGTTATGCTACAAGACAATCATGCAGGCTCATGTAGGAGATCAATCATTACAATGGCACAAGTGAATATGACCAACAATCAACAATCAACAACAAGTAGTGAAGGAAGCAAAGCATAGTTGTATTTTTACCTTTTCATACCATTGATCATCCATTCTAGCAATAGGCTATAATAGTGAAGGCATATACTTTCACATGGGTGTTTTAATGAAGATATTCAATATAAAAACCATCATAAATAATGGTGCTTCAAGGGAACAAAGCATAATCATGAATAAGAGCAGTGCCATTAAAGGCTACAAGTTTGTCTTCATGTTATCTATGAATTTGAAAAAATAAATCTACACTGGGTGACAACATGACTATAGCCATGAAATGGATTGCAGTGAGATAAATAATATAAATGGTTGTTGCCACTATCTCATTTTCTCTTTGGATAGTCATTACTAAGTCCTAACAAGTGAATATAAAAGGGATAGGTGTCAATAATATACCTTCATTTGACAAGTCCTAGACTTTTGGTGATCTCATTAACCCAATAAGGCATTGCTTAGAAATAATTTCATATCTTTTTGACAAAATCAAAAGGAGGACTGATGTATCCAATTGTAAGAAGAGAGAAATGTCCAAGGGAGGGGTAGTACCATCATCTTAGGTACCATTGCTACAAGATGATAAATGACAATCCTTGTTTTTGTATGCATAGAGGTCCTAAAGCATACTTTGGGTAAGGTGCATTCATGGCATCTTTTGGTGAAAGGTTTCCCAAGCATGAGCAAAGATCTAGTGTTCCATCAGGCTATGTTGGAACAATTATACACTAATCCCTCCCCTAGGGTGTTTCTTCATGTAAAACACTAATGTTTATTTCACGCTTTGGCTGGGTTCTATTTCATTGTTACTTTTGATGGGGTTTTAAAACAACTCAGATCGGGTCGTCTAGGCTGAGTACCTTTGATTTTATTACTTTATTTCCTCCACAGGGTTTTATTTCCTAAGTCTCAGTTGGTCCCATGTTTCATCTTAAGAAAAAAAACTTATGTCATTGTTTACCATTGGCCTAGTGATGTCCCCTCATCCTTTTTAATGAATGTTTTATTTTGCAAAAGGGATTGAATTCGTGCTACCGTTGATCAAGTTTCCTTCGGATATCAATGGTTGCTCGCCATCACGTGATCGGAAGCTACAAGATTTTTACTGATTGCAATATCATAGGCGGACATCACGTGTCCTTCTAGGGGATGAAATTGCATGACCACTAATCAACTACCATTTGACCTTAGTCATTCCCCGCCATCCCGTGATGGCTCCACCGTTGATCACGATATCACAAACGGTCGCCACGTATCTCATCTGATGAAGCTGAAAGAATAAAGGAAATACCGTGGAACATTAATCCGGCCTTAAATACATTAAAAGGCAGGTTACTAAAGTGCTATTAAGATGCACGTGATTCAAATCCATGGATGTGTTATAATCTTGATGGAAAAGTTTCTTGAGGTTTAATGATAGGTACAATGACTGTGTTGAAGGAATGAGATCATTGATGCTCAAGATCTATGGTCGCCTGCCATCGCATGATCCAAAGTTGCAGGATTTTTACCGATTGTGATATCACGGGCAACTGCCAAGTGGACTTCCTTCATAGCATGTGGTATGGTGAGCCCCTTATGGCCATGTTGGAAATTGTGCTAGCCTTTTTTGAAGGTATCCATCGATGATTTGATCAAAATGAAGGATCAACGACTCAAATTTAAATCTGCATCAAATATGGTTGGAGTCGTTCATGTAGCATGCGAGTGAGCTTTAATGGTTGATGAGACATTTACTGGCACAATTTGATCTAAATAAAATCAATTTTCCTGCTTTATGTGTTTCATAAAGCATTCAAGTATTTTGTGAAGTAGTTTCAGAGTCGAGAGCAAGGTTGTGAACCCTAATAGCCAGAATTTGGGAATTTTGTGAAAAGAGACGTGAGTTAATTTCTGTGTTTCTCGGTCACTCTGTGCTTGAATTAAGGAAAATATTTGTTGTACTTATCATAGGGCTTGTTGATAAACATTTTAGGGCTATAGTTGATTTAAATTGTGATAATACAATATTTTGTTCTATAATTTCATATCTTTGGTTAGTCCTAGCTATTTGAAGTGTGAAGTTATAAGAAGCCCTAGTTTGTCCAAGATGGCACCACCCAACCAAAATTCTGGCTAGATTGAATATTTAAAAAGAAACCTGTATGATGATTTACTGGATCAATTTCCCTTGTCAACGAATGATAGAAAGAAGGGATTGGTTCTGATGCAAGGGAAAATCTAGGGGGAGGGGTTAGTATACAATTGTTCCAACATAGTCGATGCTAGGGTTCCTCTCACAGGTTTGAAAATGTTTAGATTGTGGTATGGATAGAGGAATTTTCCTCGCCCTTTTTCAAATGGATGGATGTATGATATGGGGAAGCTAGTGGTACCGAATGTTTTCCCTGATGTAGAACTGCTTAGGGCAGTAGCTACAAGATATGACCTTGTCACATGGGTAATTAGGGATAATGATGGAAAGGTTTTGTTAATCATTAACAAAGATGATATTCAATAGATTTTTGACTTGAGTGAACCGAGTGAGGACTTGGTACCTATCAACCTTGAGGAAATGAAGCAGGAATATGCAAAGTTGAAGTCTCTTTTTAGAGCTAAATTTCTTCCACCTCATCTGGCTAGGGTAGGAGGTTCAAGATTTCATATCAGCCCCAATGACTAGGAACCTTTTAGATTAAACTGTTTTGCAAATCATTTCCTGGCCACTTTTTATTCATTGTGTTAGATTTTGGGTTTCAGTCCTGGTGCAGTGATGCCCATTGCATACATGTTCATAGGGGTGAAAATACAACACCCTAACTTCTTTGTCACATATGACTTTGCTTCTTTCTTGGCTGAGAGGATACATGAGGGGCTATCAAAGCTACAGAAAAATGATACCAACACTCAATTCTTTTGGTATTCTATGTTGATGCATATGTTTTTATTCAAGAATGTTGACTTCTTCTCTGAGAAGATGAAATTAAGGCAATCGATTGATGGAGAAATATTTTCAATACAGATATGGGCTGCATATTTATCTTGTAATAAGGAAAGCACTAGTTATGTGCAATTTGATAATTTTTTTGCTTCCATATTGAGGGCTAGATTGATGGTGAATGTACCTAGGATTCCTGAGGAATTACATGATTTCCTTAGGCCAAACGGGAGGAAGCCAGAATTAAAAATCAACCATAATTGGGGTGACATTATCCCATACCCAGTCAACACTATTTTGAGGGTATATGGTTTTCAAGGAGTCCCTCATATACTGTCATACAATATACCATCAAGAGTGGGGTTTGCAAAAGTTATGTGGCAAATAGGTTGCATCCATGAGGACAACCTCATAGGAGGAGTAAGGAACATTTTTTTCCTTGATTATACAATGGTATCTAATTTTTCCTTTTCAAAAGGAGGCTAGGTGCACTTTTTGAAATTCTTTGAGGATTATCATTTGAGATGTGGTCCAAAGTGGCAGCATGATCCTGAGGGTTTTTTTACCATTTTTAGACAAAGAATAAAGGCTTGAAAGTTTGTGCATGAGTTCAACTTTCCTGAGGACCTGATCAGAAATGAGTTTGACCTAAATAAGTAGGAGTTGAACAAGGAGAAATGGATAGCTTATGATAAGCTATTAGATATTGTGCACAACATGGATCCGAAATATGATCCACTATTGGAGTTCAGTCCCCACCATAAGAAAATTGATTTTCTGATCGAGAACTTCAAAGAGATTATGGGCACTTTGAAAACCAAAAAATTAAACTTAGAGTTGAGTCTGGGTGTACAAGAACAAGGTGCCAAACCATTTGAAATAAGGCTAGCATACTAGCCTATAGAAAAGTGGCTCGTTTACAAGAGAAAAAAGGATAGTAGTAGTGATGAGGAAGAAGTGGACAGAAAGGGGAAGCAAATTATGAAGTTTCCTTCACAACTAGGTCCAAAATTCAAAGTTCTTGGGGAAATTAAGATTATTGATTTAGAGTCATCACTAGAAGATAGTCCCCCATCACCACCATCTGAGCCAAGCCCTAAAAGGAAAATAACTGGTCAACCACAAGAGAGTTTAATGGATGAAATTATTGTTACTGATCAGGACATGCAGGTTGGTATGCCTTCCCCGCTTAGGCTAGTTGAATTGGCTTTATCTAATTTAGATATGAAAGGAAAAAGTGTACAAGATGCAAGAATGGAAGCATGTAAGGAGTTTCTAGATGACAATGCATTTGTAAAGACTCTTTTATTCTTGCAATTGGTATGGAGGATGAAGTTTGAATAATATCAAAATAAATGTAAGGAGAGAAGACAACTAAGACCTGACAGGTCAAACCAGAAGAATGATGAGGAAGTGAAAGCCGAATTAATGGAAGAATTTAAGAACATCACTCTTGAGGAAGGCAAAAAATTGATGAGTCAGGCTGGTGTATTGATTCTTCTTGAATGGGACATTGCAGATGCAGTGGCCTTTAATGCTATTATGAAATCCAAGCATCCCTTGCAAGAATCTGAAGAATTCAAGGCAACACTTTTTTCTTTCAGTGAAGAGTATGAAACCTTGGTAATTTTGGCATTGGCCCCACAAGGGAGAAAGCCAAATATTACAGACATTAATCCAAATTTCAGAGGGGGATTAATAATAAAGAGAGCTTTAGATATCCCTCAACCACTGAGGCCACTAGTTTAATTGTGAATGTGGCCAAATTGGCCCAAAAGACTGCTGAAATGGAGGCTAAAAAGAAAAGCCTAATGGAGAAGTATAACCTTTTGATTGAAGAATACAACAAGATGCAAAATAGGAATGTTGAGTTGCAAATTGCGGTGGAAAGGTTTAGGTATAGAAAAATTGGGGAGACATCAAGTGCTCTAGGGACTAGTACATTACCTTCTATAGCAATGTCAATGCCTCTTGCTTCTCCAATTGTTTCCACACCAGGGTCTTCCAGTCAGAATCTTGCTTTTGCCCCTTCTTTAGAGGAAATTGATGAAGAAATAGAGTGCTCTGTTGATCCTACAAAGAAGCAGCTCTTGCAAACAATTGATGAGTTACATAAATCTTTGATGGTAAGTCACGAGGGATCTCTTTCAAAGAAAAAATAGATTGTTACTACTATTTTAAGGAATTTGAATGAAAAGGTTGATAATAAATTGCTATCTATACATTCTTTATATTCTTTGCTATTAGCTGCAATAAAGAATATTGATAGGGATAGGGAAGTAGTGATACCATTGATTGAAAATTGGATCCCTAGGGCGAGTGATTTGGATGTCATGTATAAGGATTGAAGGTTTGATACAAACAATAGGCCCTAATCATTAAAGCCTACTCATGTGTTAGTAAAATCGTTGCAAGGTTTTCAGACCTTACCAGATGACTTGAGTAGAAAGATTAAGGAGTTGGTGAAGAATTTCAATGATTGGGGTAAGACATTGTTACCTGATATAATTGATGAGTAGGGGAAAATTAGGTCATTCCAGTAGTGGTAGGGTCAGGCGGCTGAGGTCATCAATGATCAAATTAAATTTATTTGTGATGACTCATATTATGACTTGTTGGTGAGCTGTATGGATAAAATCATTAGTACTAGCTTATTTTTGAAATCTTTTGAAAGAGATGCAAATCAAGTAGCAGTAAAATACACACCTTATAATGCCAAGGTGAATGAGGTAATTAATTTTGAATGGCCAATTGATGAAGAATATCAAAGGTGGGTAGATAAATATTTGACTAAGGATAAAATAATGAATTACTAACGAGTGGTAAATCAGATGTTGTGGTTACAATGGCCTCCGGTTTTGCTTTGATGGCGGTCTCGGCGTGGGTTTCTTATGGTTTTTTGTTGTTGCCTCAATTTTCCTCAGCTAGCATGATGAACAAGAATATTCTCCAGGGTGATGGCTATTGTAACGATTTTTGGAATATCACCAGATGCTTCATTTGGCTAGTGACATCTGTACTTTCTGGCTTGATGCTTTTTTTCTCCTTCATTTACTATAAGAAGGATTTTAAGGCCAGAAGTACGTGTTAGCAAGTTAGATAATTTTGGTCGAGTCTAGGTGAAGTTGTAGAGTAAATTGTAAAGTCCGATGGTTTTAGAGAGAAATATAATTTAGGTTTTGAGTTATTTTGTAATCGGTTTTGAATTCATGGGGATTTAATGTTGTATAATAGTACTAGCATTTGAGTTGAAATGATAAATTCAAAATCATGTCTCTCCACTATACATGCATATCCAAATTTTGAATAAGATGACTAAGGGTTGTTTCATTCTTCTCACTGTTGTGGTGTGTATAATCCTTATTTTAGCTTTAATTCAAGGAATTAATTAAAATGCTTGAATGGGATTACATGCGGATATGTTCTGTATAAAGATTTGATAAGTAGTATTGGGTGAGAATGCATACTGATAAAATTGTAATGCAATATTGTCAGGGATCTTATAAGTTATATGTTATGTATTAAATCTGTCATAAACATTTAGATGCTTATGAATTTGACTCCTGTAATGGATATATGGCACTGATATAAGTTATACTTATTTGTGTAGTTCAATAATTGTTTGTCTTTTCCTAGAGCTTGCTACAAATTGAAAATTAATAACTATATTTTACTATGGATTGTGTTGTAGTTATCTCATGCTCCACATAGTTGATATTATCAATGAAAAACCAATTTTATTCGATATTATCCAATTGTGTTGAGCTATTCAATGGGATTATCTATGATGTGTTAATGCTATTTATGATATTGGTGTAGAGGTTGTAAACACATTAAGGGATCACCCTCCTGGGTCTTGTAAATTCCAAAGTGTAGGAGGCTTTTTAAAGTCATCGTCAGTTGGTCCAAGTCCTTCGAGCTACCCTTGATTGGAATTGGAAATCCCATAGGTAGATTAGAAGACCAACCTGGTTACAGTGTAAAAAAAAAAACCAACACCCTCTACCTTTAACCCCAAACCCTAAACCCTAAACCATTAACCCTTAAACTCTAAACCCTTAAATCCTCTACCCTTTATCTCTCTCCCACTCTAAACTCTTAACATTGTATTCTTTTATAATTTTCACTATTCTTATTTATTTTACACTTACATTTACAAATACACATACATATGCATTTATTGTTTTCATTTATTTCTCATGTAGTTTAATAGTTTGATCGATTTCATATTATATGTGTTGAAGACTTTAGAATTTCAATTACATTAATTTATGGATATGTTATATCTATAACACTACAAAACCATATACTCTTTGTATTTACACTTGCATTTAGAAATACACATTTATATACATAGATATAGATTTCTTGTGATATGTTGCATTTTATTCTAGAAGAGCGATAGGTAATTGCATTTACATTTTACATTTAAAATACATACATACATATATATATATGTGCGTGTGTGTGTGTATGTATATCATTTATATTAAGTGTTCAAAAATAACCCATTAGGTATGCACATGGATAAAAATTCATAAAATCAGATCTCCCATACATGTTTTGTTAAACCTAGGCTTGAACCTCTCATTTAACATGCTTTTCTTCACAAAACTACTAAGGACAACAGCTATACCTTCTTTATTTCTCATCCTATGCCCTATTCATGCATCCTACAATTACAATGAAGTATCCATAGGGGCATCTTACAGAAACTATAGTGAAAAAGTGCTTAAGAGCCTTTATATCGTATTTGGACTATAAAACCCTCAAAAATAGGGTAACCAAGCTGTATGCAAAGAAATGAAGCTTTCTAACTCAAATCAACACCTTAAGCCCTCAAATTAGATTGAAATCAAAGCTAACACATATCTTCATGACCTAGAATTGATTTCACATCAAAATATGGCTGCATGTGACCGTACAGTGCTGCATAACAGGAAAAATATATAAATTTTGAAGAAAAACACAGATTTTTGAATGTCAAGAGCTTGTATTTTAAATCTTCAACCATCAACAACCATTACAATGATCAATTTATGCCTTTTATAAGCCTTTACACATCAACCACCTCTACAACTAAATTTTTAATCTTTTATGATCACATGAAACATAAAACACACTAATTTGAAGGTTGTTAACATCACTATTGAAATGTTTTAATTTTTTGACCTTTCAAACATTAAAAAGTACATTATTAAATTAATTATGTAATGGCATAAAAATTAAAAACATCATGAACTAATTATGTAACCACATAATTCAAATATAATTCTATCAATAAATTAATATCAAATAGATAATATAATTGCATAACTTATACATTTCAATGTCATTGATCTTCTTCTTCATCCAACTCTTTGTCTGTATCATCCGATCCAGATTCGACATTGTAAGGATTAGTCATATCATCCATTGATATCAATTTTGATAATGTCATCATCCACACGGATATCATCTTCATGAGCATTAACTCCTACATCATCATGTTCTAGTTCCTCTTCTTCGACATCTTCGTTAGGCACATCATCAACTAACTATTCGTCTGAATCATCATCTACATCATCTTCTAGTTATTTGGTATCTTCTTCTTCCACCACATTATAATTTACTAACCTTCCTCTTGGATCATGTCTAACAACAAATGACCAACCCAATTTACTTGGAACCTCTGAGTAAAATACCTTCTCACATTGGCTTGGAAGAACATAGGGCTCATTTCTAGCTCGCTTGATCAACCTTGTATTAACCATGGTAAATCCATTATCATGTTCAATAACAGTTTTCTTAGGATCATTTTCATTCAATCATAAACGTACCATAGGACCAACAAACAAAATTAATCTAAAGGACTTAAAGAAATTCGCTCCAGTATATCATCCAAAATCCCATAGTTTTGATTTTTGAGACTTTGGATGTATGTTGTTTCTATAGATGAATCATTAGTCACTGAAAGACTCGCGGTTAACCAAGAATCACGGTTTTATTTGGTATTAACATTTTGATTCAAAATTTATGACCATTGCACCACATAGCCTTGTGGTGTTTCACCACAATATGTTAAGCAATATTCGGAAATTATTGCAATATCGTCGGATTGATAAAACATATTTCATTGTTTGAAAGACGCGAAAACAAATGCAAACGTATACGCATCAATACTCGTTAGTAATTGGAAAATTAATATGGGGCGTGATTAATATATTTACTCGATACTTTATTTATCATAGAAGCATATGCTAAATCAATTTCCTTTGTATAACATTCAGGATCTCTATTCACGATGAGCTTCTTTAACCGATGATTTTATTAAGACCAGATTATTTCAACGCTTCGTTTCCAATCCATACCGTCATCCAATCAAGATTGTTGGTGACGTACAAATGAAGTGCATCCCACTCTCGACCAACTGTATCAAAAAAATTTAAAATTCACAAATGGCGTATAATTAGTTAAATACCATAGTATACGACCTTAATTTATAATTGATGTATATTGAAGATTAAAAATTAAATAAGTACAATATACATAAAAACCATATGTAAAATGTATTCCAATTAATCTCCATGACCATCTTATAATTACCTCTCACTTTCCTCAATATACCTTTCCCCATCGGGTACTCCCCTTCGAATTTGTTAATGAAGTTGGAATCCCAAATGCGATCTACATGGATCTTTGTTGCAAACTTAGGAAGATATTCACTAATGTATACCATGGTTTGGTATACCATATATCCCTCCACCATAGAACCCTCAGGATGTGCTCTTTGTCTAACCAAAGCCTTCAAATATTTCAAGTGCCTCTCAACTATCCACATTGACCTTGTGTGTACAGGTCCACACAATTCAATCTCCTCAACTTGGTGTATGAGGTAGTGTTCTTGTGCATTGAAAAATGTCGAAGGTAGACACTTTTGCATTTCACACATTAGAAGAGGAATTTTTCTCTTTCAATAATTTATATCTTCTTTATGGATTTCTTTAGATGACAACCATCTACAAGTGATTCAAGGCGCAAATATATTAATGATTTAACAAAATATATAGTATGACGCTTCGGTAAACCGATGGCGTTACCAGGGTGTATGGAATTGAACAAATACTCCAGCTACTTACCTTATGGATTTTCAAGATCATATATACTTTCGGTTATTTTGGTAAAGGTTTTGCAGGAGAGATAGAATTATAACATCTTGTAACAATTATAAAATGATCTTTTCATTTATTTTCAAAAGTAGTAAACACAATAATGCAACGCTGAAAAGGAAATTACATGCATTATACAGAGGTACAATATATCGAATAATTACCTTAATGAAGGTATGCCAATCATGCATTTTTCATCTGGCTTGAGTTACGCTTTGTTATTATATTGTTTATGTTCACAAAATCCTGTGGGAGAGTGATTTTTGTGAAGCGCAGCATTGCTTTCTTTGCTCACAATGAAATAACCAAGGAAGGAAACTTATGATAATTTGGTCTCCGTCACTGTTTATTGAATGACGGTGATTGGCTTCCTAAATGTCACTGGTACGGCCTTGTTTTCTTTGTCATGTTTTCCATCCAATATTTTCCATAACGTTTATGTTATATTCTTTTTGATATGCATTGTATCAAACAAGTGCACAATTTGTAGTTGCTCATAGTAGGGAAACCTACTAAATTGTTTGGGATAACTTTTCAGTCCCTGTGGAAGCCACCCATTAATTCCTTAACGACCTTCATGAAGCATATAAGTTAAACAAATTAACAACAACAATCATTGTTAATTACAACATGAGTAAACACAAAACAATATAAAAATATAAATTCAAAACATATCATATATGATAGATAAACTATTTGATCTGATGTATAACCTTGACAATTAATTCTATTATATTCCAACTTCCATATGCGAGGTGTCATTCTTCATGGTTTTGATGTAGTCTCCTCTTCCCATTGAAAATATATTTTTCAATAGTTCGATACTTATGATTTCTATGGAGGAAGTGCCTATACTCATCAAACACCTGCTTTCCTAAACTTGTTGAACGACGAGATTTCATCTTGGGGCCACAAATTGGACATGCAAATTTTCCCTTTGTTTGAAGACCTGCAAGATGATATATAATTGGATTAAATATTTCAATTTTTTATAATTAAATATAATGAATATATTATTTTAAAAACATGTATGATATCTACTTCATCAAATTAAATATTGTTAAAGTGTAGTCAAACATTATAACATACCACAAAAATGTGTTAGTCTTGGGGCATCATGAATTTTCCATATAAGCATTGTATGGAATTGAAATTGTCTTTGTCCTATTGGTCTATAGACGTCATACATAGTGACGCCATTCCATAACTTTAGTAACTCATCGATGGAAATGTAAGAACATGTCTTTTGGCATTGAATGAACAAACATTACATAATTAATATAACCATTTCTTGAAATATATAAATTAAACATGACTATTGAATGAAAAAATATAAGTCATTATGCAGCGAATAGAACAAATGAGATGCTACTATGTTAAAAAGAAGAATTAGGTGCGACGAATACACCAGGACAATCATTGACAACATTATGTGCTCCCTCTTTATTGACATCCATGGAGGAATGTTATTGTTGATAACAAAAATAGGCCACACTGAGTAAATAGATCTCAGCTCTCCAAATGGATTGACACCATCCGCTCCCAATGAAAGCATGAGATTATGAGGTTCTTTAAAGTGTGGCCATTTTTCCTACATGTCCCTAAATGAAAAACCATCCACAGGCATTCAAAGAATTTTATCTCTACTTCTATTCTGTGCATGAGAATCAATAAATTGCGCTAAGTTTTTGCACCTAAATAATCATTTCATACATGGAATAATTGGAATATAACAAAGAACCTAGCGAGGAACCTTTTTTGTTAGTTGATCTATTTGATATCTACTAATATGACATTCCAGGCATTTTGTTGCAAATTCTTGTTGTTTATGATATATAATATGATAATTGGGACATGCATCTATTGCTTGATACTCCATTCCGATATCTTTCATAATGGAAGATAAATCTCGGTATAAGTGAGGTAAAATATTTGATGGTGGTAACAAAAATTCACCAATCAATCTACAACAAAAATAATTTGTTAATATAAAGAATATTAATGGTACATATTTCATCCTTTATTTACTAGTGATGAACTAACAATGTAATTGAAATAGATGAAAAAAGATGATATACCTTAACATCCATGAGATTGCTATGTTTGATAAACCATTCATAACCTTCAAGTTCAACAACAACAATATTGTAGAGAGAATATTTGTTTGGGAGCCTTCATAAAGGGGATAGTATGCCTTCTCAAGTACAGGTAAATCATGAACATCATCAAATTCATCTTGATCATCATGATTAGCTCTACCACTAAATGTGTCATAGATCAATGGATTCATTCCATCATCTTCAACTGTGTTTTCTGGCGCATGATCATCTTCTTCCATAGGATCATTAACTTCATCTTCGATATTCACAACTCCATGTTCATCCGCTTGCAAAACCACATTCTTCGGGCTATGATAGTCCATATCATCTACCCTAGGGTGCCCCACCTTTATAATAATGATAAACACAAATAAACCATGATCATGATCAAGTGATTATATATATATATAATGTTAAAATGACATAAACATTTACAAATTCAATCAATATAAACACATATAATGAACAACTTACCAATGGACTATAATCATGCCCCCCTTCAACGTGACCATGCTTCCTACAATGTTTCTCAGCTGTTGTGATTAGAAGTCATCTCATCTTTAAGCCCTTGCAATTATTGCAAGGACAATAACATTTCCTATCACCCTTTCTTTTCAAT
The DNA here is from genome assembly GCA_007258455.2 of Sequoia sempervirens. Classification (NCBI taxonomy): domain Eukaryota; kingdom Viridiplantae; phylum Streptophyta; class Pinopsida; order Cupressales; family Cupressaceae; genus Sequoia; species Sequoia sempervirens. The sequence continues at coordinate 108,003 of VDFB02155975.1, forward strand.
CTAGCCCACAATCTATCAAGTGTCTCTTCATTTTGTTCTGGACTAATATTTTATTTACCAAGCTTGAATATTTATATCTTCAAAAAATATCAAACTCACACTCCAATAATTTTTATTCATAGACAGGTAACATAATCTAATAATTCTAATATTTTACACCAAAAAAATTTGGCATGCAAGCACCCCTACAAAAGAGAAGATACTTTGAAGTTAATGACCCCAAAAAACACTTTAAAATGCTAATTCTAAAACTTATTAAATTCTGATTTTACTATGATTTCCAACCGTTAAGACTCCTAAAATCATAATATTGAACTTGATCGCAAACTTCCTACAATGATTGAGGTAGCGAGCTAGTAAGAGCAAGTGACCCATTCCTAAGGAGCAACAAGTTGAAATCATCATCGCTAATGTCAATACAGATTTATCCTTTTAGTTAAAGATGCAATGTGTCACTTCTTATGATGAGCTTATCCCTAGGGCCCTCAACATTGAGAGAGCCCTAATAAAAAATAACATAAGCATTGGTAAGAGCACGATTAGGGTACAAACCCTAGGCCTCCATAGAAACATAAACAATAACTATAGTGATTAGTGAGGTTCCAATACCAGAAAGATTGATACATTGTAGGTAATAACAAAATCTTGCAATCTAAAGATTGTAGCATAACAAGCACACTATGTAGCTTAGTGACATTTGTAAATGCAATTTACGGTAAGAAGAATGACAGTCACTTGAGATGTGATAGTCAAAAAGAGGCTGAGCAGTGATAAGATAATAAAGCTCAAACCTTGAATAGTAAAGTGGATATTATAACAGTGAGTTTCCTTACCCCCTTGCTGATCTTAAAGATTTTTCAATATCTTTTGGTAGTGTTAGACAAGGAAAATGAAATTAGGGAATGACTATCCAAATGAAGCAACAATGGTAATCATAGGTTCAATGTTTCTTCTTAGCCATTAATGTATAGTGGAGGTAGTGGATTGCATGTTTGAGACTCATCAAAGATGAGAGAATAGTGAATAATACCTTGTGGATTGTGAAGTAGTGTCAATAAGGTTGAAGGATCTTAAGAACTACAATACCATGAAACAATGAGTCTCGTGTAGTAAGTAGGTAGTCTATAGGGCATAGTTTGTTTTTATAGAAGGATTCTCATGAAAGGAATCTTCAAGTGATAGTGAGTGAGTTGTTTGAGAGTGCAGCTGAGGGTGCAATACCTAGTCTTAAAGGAAGTTAGAAAAGTAGTAAATGTGCAATAAAATAAAATCGTACACAACAAATAATTCACAATGTTATCTTGCATAATTCCTTGAGTTTGAAGACAAAAATCTAATTGTATCTTCATGATGAAAGTGGTGAATTTAATGGTCAATCACTAGAAACCATGATTTTAAAACATGTTATTGTGCTTATGGAGGCAACATTTTAAGCAATGCAGTGAGTGGTGGTTTGGAACAATTGCAGGCATGAAGGACTTGCTTTATATGCATACTATGCAGTCTAGCTTAAGACACTTTTCTTAGAAGAGATTGAAGGTGGATTATGGAACTCAAGGGTTACCATGAAAAGGATTAAAGCAAAGATCGAGATCTATTTAAAAGCCACGGTCATGAATATATTAAAGATGTCACATGAAAAAACCTAGTAGCTGGAGTAATGAATATAGTGCCAAAGATGATAGTGTGCTAGGGGAGATTTAGGAGATCTCCACATTATCTAATTACAGGGAAATACATCTTCTTCTTTTTTAATAAAAAGAAATCATTCTAAACCCTATATAGGATACATTGATACTTCAAAATCCTCTGAAGGAAATTTGAGATTATGCAAATATATGTCAAGTAACATTCATAAGGTTTAGAAAATCTTGATCACTCTCTAGAATAGCCCATTAAACATGGGTTGTGCTTGAATGCACTAGATAATTGATATAACACAACCACTCTGCATATCAACTAGAGTTATAGGATCTTTATTGCAGAAAGAGGTAATCACTCTTCGATCATGCTATAATTACATCCTAACCTGTTAAACTTGAGACAACCTAAATGCACCCAATGATGATTGAAACCTACATTATACAACCTGAATTAACTACATCATATGAGTGCATCCATTTCTATCACAACATAGCCACATTAAACTTGGGTCACACATGAATGCATCCTGTATTTGTTATAGCACAATTGTGCCATATGAGCAATAGAGTTATGAATCAAATAATTATAGTCACAAGAATATGTTCCTTGGTTGTGATCTTATGGTGATTCCACACAACAAAATCTGGCCATGAAATCCTCAAAACCCTAAACCTCTAAAAATTAAATCTGATGAGATGTTGCTTTAAAATATGATTTTCAAACCTGGAACTACATATCTGACTTCACAACCAAATTCTACAAAAAGACAATGACTACCCTCAACCTGGCGATATCTTCTTGAATTTTTTCTGATTTTTCTCAAGAAAATCATCCTTAGTTCTCCACAAATTGTCTCAAGTAGAGAAAAAAATGTCGCAATAAATCAGGCGCAAACACACTTTTCTTTATGTCGGCCACAATTTGATTTTTTTCTATTTTTCACGTTTGTCAAAAATTCAACAAAAATGATAGCCAACATTTCGACGAACCCCAAGTTCATCAAAATTTTGATGAGTGTCGGGGATAAACTTTCAAAAAATTGAAAATTACACATCAAATTTTATAAGCACCCGACGATACATCAAATTATACATATTTCGTCGGACAGTTTCGTCGGATTTTGCAGTCAAGTGAGTTAGTGAATGGTGCAAGAGAAGAGCATACACACCTTAAGACAAAATGGAAAACCACAAGAGAATAAGACACTAATTTATTTTAAGTACCCAAATCCAAATGTGAGAGAAGATAGTTGATGTAAATTTGTTGGTTAATTTTAAAGTCAATGAATGTGGAAAATGCAAGGTTAATTTTAAGCCCCGAATGAGTGAAATGATGCAAGTTGTTGTCAATTTTAACCTTATGAGTGAGTGATGCGCGTTGTTTTCAATTTTAACTGAATGAATGAGTAATGCATGTTGTTGTAAATTTTAACCTTATGAGTGAATGATACACGTTAATTTTAACCAAATGAGTGGTTATGCAAGGTTAATTCTAAACCAAATGAGTGTGGAAGAACTAAATGAAATTGAAAAATAATACAAGATAAAAAAGTTAGAAAAATCAAATGAAAATACCTCCTTTCCACTTGTGCCACACACTGCAAATAAGATATTAGTACCAAAAACTTCTAAACTATCAAATGCAAAAGACTAGAATTTAAAATTCCTAATGAAATGCAAGATTTTGGAAAACAGGAAATTGCATCACTGTAAATAATAGTTGTGGCCTACTATCCAAAATAAAATGCATCATGTTCCTAACAATGATTGCATTTCCAAAGATATCAATTGCATTGGACAAGTACGATGAAGTCACTAGCTATTGCTTCGAAGCCCTAATTAGTTGCAACAAATGGACCTGTAACTACAAAAACACTAAAAACATGACTGATTTTGACAAAACCAGAGACAAATGTGATGCAATAATGATGTTAGATAATAAAATCCTAAACTAGAAACTAGAATGCAATAGAAAATCTTAAGAGAGATGCAAACAAAATGATTTTTTTGAATGTTGAATAGTTGCAGCTTTCTAGATAGCAGTTGCAATGCACTAGATTTTTCCAGTTGCATCGTTTTAGCTCTCGATTGCATTGTTCCATACTAGTATAACCTACAAAACTTGAAATTGCTTACAAATCCACCAAATATGTTAGTTTTATGTCTGGTTCACTAATGTAATCAAGGTAAAAATTAGGATAAAGGTCATAAATCATGAAAACTAAAATGCTAAGACCCTAATCAAGCAATGAAGAACAAATAAACATGATAACATAAAACAAATAAACAATGTTACCCAATATCTTCTTGTCATCAATGATTCACCTGCATTGCCCTTTCCATTTTTCTATAAATGCTGATACCCTTAGAAATGAGTATGCAAATGTAGCCTATGTATATGATTGCAAAATATTGAAGTTAATTTTTTCAACATCATGTACTTATGCATAAACTGGATTGATGAAAATGACAAAGACAAGCATCTTTTATAGAAAGACAAATGGCAATGAATGATTGAGATTGAATAAAATAATTTCAATCAAGGGTTTAAATTACACAAGACAAGAAGCCTAGATAAGAATAAGATTGATAGAAGAACTAAATAATTCTAAAGAATCATTTAGTTCAAGAAAGCAATTAAATAATTAAATAATGGAAACATTATTCAATTATAGAAAAAATGCAAGTTTTGATTAAATAACACTTTAATTCAAAAAGTGGGAGAAAAGTAAGTCATTAAATTTTATTTAATTAATTTATTGCAAAAAGGGCTAAAATGAATAATTAAATAATTGACAATTATTTAATTATAGTAGAAAGTGATAAATAATTAAATAAATATAATTCATTTAATTATAGAAAATAAGGACATTAATGATGTAATTAATTAATCAAAAGAGAAAATAGAAAGATAAAATGAATTAATTAAATAATTCAAATTGTTTAATCAAAGACTTTATGACATTAGACAATAATTAAATAATTAAAATTATTTAATTATCATGGATGAAAGGGGATTTTATGAAAAAATAAATTCATAGAGTTAAAACAATTTTTAGTGTCTACACCTTTCACCCTCACATTGACTATATGAAATTGATGCATCTCATTCTCATTACAGTATGTCCATTACACTGCATGATAGGAGGATTTTATGATTATAGACAATAATTTTTTTAAAGCTCATGAATATTATTTGGGAAACACAAAGGCTATACAACATCAATTTTTTCCATCATCCACATGCTTGCACCAAAATGGATGGTCTGGAACTTGGTATGAACATCCACCAAGGCACAATGGATAGATGAATTTTGGTAGATTTACATTTTCTAGTGCTTTGGTAAATATGCATGCTGAATGTGGAGGTATGCTAAGGCACACAAAGTAATTAAATGGTTGCCTCAAAGGGATTTTATTTCATGGAATGCCATGCTTATTGGATATACAGAAACTAGATTTGTTGAAAAAGGTTTTAGAAACTTTCAAGAAAATATAACTAGTTATATGGTGTGTTAGAGTAGATCAATGTGCAATTAAAAGGTCCTCGTGAAAGATGATATTCTTGAATACTACTGAAATACCAAGATATTCAAGTGCAATGATAAAGTTCCCTTGCAAAGAACAAGATACAAAGATAAAAATAAAAAAGAATATAGTAGTTAATATATCCAAGGGAAGTCCCACCATGGGTTTGACTCTTCGGCGCTCCTGTGGTACTAGTTGGTGTGTCCTGCCAGCACTGCCAGTCACGGTAAAAAGTTTACCAGTGGTGGGGGGTTATATGGGTTATAAGGATGGTTCTAATTTGAGAATGTCCAATTACAGTGGTCTACAAATAAGAATTTAAAGAAAAGAGGATGGGCACTAGCTTAAATCAGCATGAGGGTGGAAGGACCTTGGATTTCCTAGAGTATGTAATTTGATGAACACCAAGATAAAAAATTGAAGTTTTGTAGACTCTCCAATTGTTCCCTCTTGTGCCAATCGATAATTAAGTATTTTGGTTGTGATTAATTCAATTCAATTGATTAAGACAAATAGTTTTTTTGTCTTAAATCTACAACTTGGAGGAGAGAAAAATGGACCATATGAATTACAAAAAAGGTCTACCTTTCCCTTCACCATAGGAGGAAAGATTATAGGCTTACGCCCTCTTAGAGTAGGATTTCATTAGGTATTTTGATATGCTTGAGATTTAGAAAAGGAACTACAAGTATAATAATATCTCGTTCAAGATAAAATATTGTGAAGCTTGTTATGTTGATGTGTATGGCTTCAAAATGAAATTGTGATTCAAGATATATGTTAGTGTCAAGGCATGAAGTTGTAGGAATTATCAAATAAGTTGGTTCTATCATGTACTTTTCTTCAAATTTGGTCATCACATAAGAGTTGGAACATATGCTAATTGTTGATAGGAATGTGAAAATTGCAGCAAGAGAATGGAAGTTAGTTGCACAAAAAGCGAAGTATTATCATCTTTAATATTGTTGATGTAGGATGGCATGACCTAACAAAGAATAAATCTAATTAACTAATGAAAGAAATGACATATTTTGCAATGCTATGATCGCAAGAAATGCATTGAATGAAAATGTTGAAAATACTTTTTTATATTAATTATAGAACAAGCAGAAAATACATATCAAAATTCTAAAAGCATCACCCCATAACAGATCACAGTAGCATCATAAAACCAACCCAAAACCCCCTTTACAAAAGAGTAGAGAGAAGCAACCAGCTTCCAAACCCAAAAAAATGCCCCATTACAAAAAACCAGCAGCCCTAGCTAGTAGCAAACAAGAGAAGTCCAACAAATACCCTATATCAAAAGAGATTAGCTCCACCAAAATTCCAATACAAAATATACAAGTAATTATTCTAAACAGGAATATAAACAACTAGATACAGATCAAAAGGATATGCAAGAAAGTTGTCCACAAAGTGCATTAAACAGTTCCATGACCACCACTGAGAAGCACCAAGGTATGAGCAGTGGAAACTTCCTCATGAGAAGGCCAATCATTCTAATTCTTTCTCTCGACTTCCATTTTTTTCCCCTCTACAATATCATTATGGAAGGAATGAAGAGCCCTCAAAAACACATCGACACCAGGATTCCCCTATGGTCATAAGTTCCCATATCTTGCTTCCATAATGTCTATAGTGACCTATCCATTTTCCAAATAACTCCAGAATTTGTCCTTTGAGATAGCCACAATGATATATACCTGCATTGCAATGTTATAAAATATCTCATCTCCTATAAGACTCAGTAAGAAACCTTTTCCTCCCCTGAAAAACATCTTCATTCCTTGCTTTCCAAATAAGCCAAAGAATATTGGAAGACAGACACAACCAAAAAAGCTTAGCAGTTTTCCCCATCTTAGAATTATGCATGAACAAAATCTTTTCAAGCAACAACTAACCATTAGATGTCCAAATATCAATCCCATTATAGAAAATTTTCCAAACTTCTTTTTCAAAAATGCATTCAAAAAAGATATGAAAAAGAGTCTCAGGAACTCTACACAACTTGCAAACTGTAATATCATCAAATTTGCATTTGAAAGAAAGCTTTTGCAAAATAAGGAGCCATCTAAAAAAAGCTTGTTTGGCATCAATCTATCTAACCTAGTTATTTTGGAAAACTTTTTTCCATTGAGCTTTATCCCACTGATGTTTCTAGGATTGGTTGAAGTGATTAGTTAAATCAATGTGACTTGTTAGCATAATATGAAGTTCTTTAACCTTAGTCTACCTTGTATTTGAGCCATTTTTCCCTTGAAATTCTTTAAACTGGTCTGGATCATTTTTGGTTTCCATAGGAAATTTTATCCATTTATAGGCCTCTCTTAGGACTGAATATGTTCTCCAGTTAGAGGGGGGGAGATTGAATTTAGTGTTCAACTCAATCCAACCCTTCAGTTTACCATCTTTCAAAATATCACTAAAATTTCTAATGCCAAGGGAGGCCCAATGTTTTGCAGAGCAACCTTGGATAAGATCCAAAGGCTTCCCTTTGTGTTGAAGATTCCACCAGATAGATCTATGGGACTGAATAGTCCTAAAATCCCCATTGATGAATTGATGATTATCTAGATTCTTTTTCATCACCTCCCAGGCCTTCCAAATAGTTCTAAAAATAGTGGACCATGTAGGTAACATGACCTCCTAGCTACAAAGAATATCACTGATAGGAAAGGCCCTCCGAGCCTTAGCACATTTAGGAACAACTCTAAGGATATTTTTCCTAATCATTACTTTACAAGGCTCCCCGCCATCTAGAGACCCTAGAACTTTTGATGTAAGGGAAACACCCTACAACTTCAAGTCTTTCAAAGCTAGGCCACCTTTAGATTTTTCAATGGTGCACCAATCCTAGTTAACAACATGCCTCTTTCTCTTCCCTTTCCCATCCGACCAAAGAAAAACTCTTATTATTTTTTGAATCTCATTAATTTGATAAGAATTGAAGAACCACATTGAGGAAAAATAGATGCTATAAGAAGAAAGAATCTTCTGGTAGATTTGAATCTTGCCAACAAAAGAAAGGAACTGCTTATCCCACTTCGAGATCTTTTCAATTTTATCCCGAATCCATAGCCATATTTCCTTCAAATCTGGTTCCACTACAAAGGGAATCCCAAGATATCTAACAAGCTTGTGAGGACCACCCCATTGAAGCCCATACTTAGTAATCCATTCTGGAGTTCGATATGTTCAACCCAACAACCAAGACTTAGAGGGGGCAAGCTTTACACTTGAAGCTGAACAAAAAAAATACAATTTCCTCATTAGATTAGCAAAGTTCTAGTCTTCCAACTCAAGAAGAATGGAGGTATGATCAAGAAATTGGAGATTGAGAAGCTCATTTTCATCCAGTAGCCTGGATCCTCTTATCCTTGGAACTAGAGCATTCTCCCTCAACAAATAATGGAGGGCATTAGAGACACTGACAAATGTCAGGGCCAAGGGGAAACCTTTCCTTATAGACCTCTCCAAGGGCATCTCTTGAGTGGGTACACCATTAACCTCAACCTGAGAAAATGCATCTTGAAAAAGAGTTCTAACCATGTGATAGAAGGTCACAGGGAAACCAGAAGCTTCCAACATCAATAGCAAGAAATCCCATTCAACCCTATCATAAGCGTTCTCAAAATATAGGAGCATCATATGGTTTTAAATTCTAGCCCAATTCAAGGCCTCCCAACTAATGATTAGATTCTCAAGAATATACCTCTCTTTGATGAAACCAATCTGTTTAGAATTTATAATAAGAGGAAGGATTATGGCCACCCTGTCAGCTAGAATTTTGGCCAAAATCTTATAGGACACATTTAAAAGAGTAATTCCAAATTTTTATTAGATAACTATCACCATATTTAGGAATTAACTTGATCACTCCTTTATTAATCTTGTTGCCAAGGGACCCCTTTTCGAAGGATTCCCTATACACAATAAGAAGATCCTCACATATCCACTCAATAAAATATTTGTAAAATTCAGCCAAAAGCCCATCAGCCTCAGGGGATTTATCATCCTTTAGAGAGAGAATGACCTTCTTAATTTCTTCAAGGGTCACATCTTTCCCCAACTCTTTTTCCATATCTCACTAATATTATTTGGGATCAGACCCCTAATATGTTCTCTAGCTCAAGCACTATCCCTCCCCTCTTTTTCTGAAGAGAAAAGTCCTTTATAGAACTAGAAAAAATGATTTCTAATCTCATCCTGATTAGTCACTTAAGAGCCATCCACAAAAATGAATTCAATCTTCACTCTAGCCTACTTTTCCTTAATATATCTAAAAAATAATTTGGAACCTTTATCTCCATTTTCTAACTATTTCATCTTAGCTCTAACTTTGAGCCCTTTGATTCTACTATTCTAGAGCCTTCTAAGAGAATCTTTAGCCAAATCCAGCTTCTCAACAAGGGTGTCATTTGTAGGATTAGACTGTAACTCAGATTCAACTTAGAGAAGATTATTTTGGAGCAAAACCTCCTTTCTTCTACTATCTTTAGCTTTCTTCCTCCCAATGGTTTGAAAGAGGATTTTGCATCATTCTGTGTTAACAACCCATCTCTCAATGGGAGACATAGACTTATACATCCATTTATTAATTTGTCTAAGGCACAAGATAGCATTCCTACAATAAACATCCTTCAAGAGACTGGTATTTAGACAAAAAATGTTACTGTAACCAATAACTTTAGGTAGTCCATGTCTCAAACAAAAGGAGGCCCTAATAAGATGATGTTTAGAAAGAGTGAAGGGGCAGATCTCAATTTTGTAACCATATTTCATCATTGAAGTAGAAAAGAAGTCCATACTAATATAGAACCTATCCAACCTGTAGTAGATTCTTCTACCCCCTTTCTGATCATTGTACCAAGTAAACCAGATTGCATGTTTATCCTTCTTTCGACCTTCAACATGATCTTCAATCCTAAGTCTAGATTTCATCCTCTTCCAATAGAATCTTTCATTACCTTTCTAGTCATAGCTTGTACGACCCCATTTGTCCTCTTACTTCTCCACAAAATTAAAGTCACCTCCAACAATCCACATGACATCTTGCAGGGAATAAATCTAGTTCTAGAGCATGAATCTTCTCTATAATCATTGGATGCATAGACCAAATAGACTCCAAAACACCTTAAGTCTTTCTTTAAAATCACCCACACTACCCTATTGCAAGGGGAGACCCCATAGCTAGTCACATATTGGGCTAAAGTATTAGCAACCAAGAGAGCAACACCCCCTTTACCTTTATCATGCTTAGTAACAAATTACGAGACATCTTTCCAAATAACCCTTAGGGTTGTTTCAAGGGAAAAATCAACTGCCTTAAATTCTTGTAATAGGACAAAATATTTCTCCTTTTTTGGAGCAAGGAGCCTCCTAACCACATCTTTCCTATTAGGGGATTCAAGTCCTTGAACATTCCAAGAAATACAACTAACCTCCATTAGTTATGTTCACTAGCTGGAAGTCTTTTATCACTCCTAAAATTGTCAAAGCATTTAGGAAGCCTAGATTCTGCCTCCACCCTTTTTGCACTAGGGGGGATGATTCCCACTAAGCTTCTTCCTCTTATCCTTATGAGGCTAGGAAAGATCCTTGTCTAGAGGAGATCTATTACCATCTACACCATTTTTATTTTTGTATCTCTAAGTCTTCCTCACTACAACCTCCATAGGTTTCTCCTCCCCATCAGTGATATCCTTGGTAGACAACAAACTTAAATCATCTGCAGAATCCATGCCCGATTGTGAAGAAAAACCATCAAAACTCATCAGTCCATCAATAAAGTTAGGAAGATTTTCTAGCATAGTGGGGATAACAATCTCATGCACTTTCTCTTTTCCAACCACAAATGATATATTTTTGTAAGCTCTAGGAGCTTCTGATTTAGTCCCCAAATCCCCATTAAGGAGGGGGAATGGGTCAACATTATTACTTCCTTTAAGTCCCTCATCTTGGAGAACATCCAAATCCTAGAGACCATCCCTAGCTTCCAAAGTCTTATTTGCACCCCTAGGGGTTTGGTAGATCATTTTGCAACCCTCATCTAGAAGTATCTCTTCTACATGAAGGTTCTTCACATTACATTCTTTGAATACTTTGGAGTTAAAAGTGTATATTTTCTTTTCTTTATCAAATTCATTTTTTGTGTCATTAGAAGCCTTGTTTTGCATCAGTTTTAGAAGGGCTATTTGTTGAACATTTAGTTTTAGATTGTTATCTAGGTTACCTGAGAACCTTGAAACTTCAAGCATAGAAACCACAATTCCTTTTGATGAATCCTCAATCAATTTATCATCATCCTTTACATTATGCTCCAATTTAGAGAGGAGAGAAGATAAATTGTCTTCAAGATTAGTTATAGCATCACTATTCTTCACTAGGTCCGAGTTCTCCTCTTGCGAGGAGGAAAATCTTGATGATTTATTAAAGCTAGGGTTAGGAAATTTTTCATCAAGTTGTTGTGGGTTGGTTCTAGACTGCATCGAGTCCCCTGTATTCCTACCATTATTTTTTGTTTGGGTATCCAATTTAGACGCCATTTTATTATTCCTATTGTTATCTTTGTTCATCCCACCAACAATGGCTTTAACATTTGTTTTATTTCTTATAAGAGGGGTATTTCTTCCTATATGTCTTTCTCACCTACATAAATAGCAAGCATTAAGCCCCCCAGGGCTTTAATTTCACAACAAACATTGATAGTGTTAAGTTGTATTTCAATCCATCTCCCGATAGTTCTTTACCCAGAGAAAGAGAAACCAAAACCTGAGCATCTAAATGTAGGAGAGGGGACCTGGTATCATCAATTTTGATTACACTTCCATAGGGTTCCAACAGAACCAGAAAAAATTCCATAGCCAAGGTGGGACTCGTTTGATAGTTAGCCGACGTGGGTTGGAGAGGGAAAGAACCTCCTCCACGGCCTCTAGATTCCAAGAAAGAGCCCAAAAAACTGCCGAACACACATTCCAAAATTGTTTCCATGTTACCTCCACTTGAGAATTAGGGTTATTAAAGAAAACAACATATAAGCCCTTCTGAACCATATGACAATAAGAAAATTGAAACCCTATCCTTTTTTCCCAAAAATTAGAAAACCATTCATCCAAATACTTCCTCGCTGGAACCCTATTAGGGTCAACAACCACAAAGAAAATGGTCATTTTAACCAGTCTATTATCCTCCTCTAAAATAGCATCATTCAAAGCACTATTAGGAATCAAAAAGTCTTTCATGGGAGAAAGTAAGGAGTGCTTACCTTGTCACTCTCTTGCATTCTCCTATTCACCGTCAATCCCACCAAGTGAAAACTTAGCACCCTCTGGTAACTTTCCTCCCTCAGCCACAATTATGTCACAAAAGGATTTTGGGGGATCATGATTAGTATTCAAAATGAAGGAATTAACACTTGAATCTCCTAGAGGATTCGTATCCCCAGCCATCAAAATCAAAACCAGAACAAGAAGCACACATGCAAAAAAACCCATAATAGACCTCTAGCATGGGAAAATTATCCCTCACCACAAACAAAACTAGAAGGACCCAACACCTCAACACCGACTAGATGCACCGTAGGAGAACGAAATAATAATTGAAAATATTTTAGGAAATTTTGAGAAAGTATAATGGGTTATAAAGCTAAATTCCTCAATAAATTTCAACATATGCACCAAAGTGGGAGTGATGCAGAGGGCTTGAACATCCTTCAAAGCATAAATTATTGATGATTATCAAACAAGGAAATTTTTTTAATTATTTTTCTCTAAAGCAAAGTTGAGGATTGAAAATTTTCTTATTGGGAATGTACTGTAGAAAAATGGATCTTTGACATTTTCATGGTCATTTAGGTCTTTTTCTTGTGATGCTTGATATATTTTTCTTAGATTTAATGTTGCAATGTAACTTATGTATTCATATTAGGTCTTCAATGTTCAAATTATGATTTCTTGTGAAGATGTTGTAAAGTGTTGTACAAAACATTTCTACACTTTTCTAGATTCTTCTTCTTATAATTCATCTAAATATTCCCTTTTTATCCCTTATTGAGTCCTATTTCAAAGTGTTGTAAAGTCCTGTAACAAGCTTTCCTGCTTTTCTAATCTTGTCACCACTAATTACACCTTTCTTATGCTTTATTTGGCCCCTTTATGCACTTATAGGCCTTAATTAAGTGTATTTTTGAATATAAACTTGACAAACATCATTAAAATCAACTTAATTTCTGACACCCACTTGCAAGCCTTGAGTGGGACCCATTCACAATGGGTGGCAAATGAGTCCCTCTTGGCACAAAATTCAAAATAAATTCAAATTTCCTTTAGGTTTTTATTCATTAAGACCTTATGTGGGCTTGTGATGTATTTTTGGGTAATTAGGGCATAAGTTTGTATAAATAAGTGTTTTTCCATCCATTTTAACCCCCATTCATCAAGTTCACTAATTCACCCACTCATTGAAATATTCAAGCATTTTGCATCATTTAATCAAGCAATTATCAAGCATCTTGGAGTAGCCATTGACATATCTTTAGAATTCAACAAAGAGGGTTTGCTGATTTTAGGGCATTTGCATGTTTTTTATTCATCATTCCTTTTCTTGTTTTCATTGCATTTCTTTATCAAGGGTTTGATTACCAAAGTGATATTTGAGCAAGGCAAATCCCTATACTCTAACCTTAACGATTTTCCCCATCTTTGCATGTGTGTTCGTAGGTCTTGTAGGCAGATTTTTCAAAGAAATAGGTGTTGAAAAGTAGTCAACAAGTCACCAAAGCCATTCAAGTCAACTAAACCCTAATTCAAGCTTGGAGAAAATATTCAACCCATTTTCTACAACTTTGGTTTTGTCAACTTGACAAGAAGACAAGTACAGATCTAGACCACAGAGTTGACCCTTGAATTTGTAGATTTTTGGAGGAGGTCTGATTCACCATCAGTGGAAAATGAGTCCCATTGGTCATCAATAGTGATTTCTATCAGATTCTAGAACCTTCCAACATTAGCATTTCATCTTTGGGTGCACTTTGTTCAGTCTCATTTAATTTTTTTCATTTGTGCATGTTTCTAGTTCATGTTTGCATATCACATTTTGTTTTCAAAAACTTCATATTTCTCAGGTTTTGCATAAATAATCAATCGTTTTCATTATTTTGCTGCATTTAGGCATAATTCCATCATACATTGGTGAAAGAGCACCTATTTGATCACATGCCTCCATGAGGCCATATTGAGTCATTTGTTCCATTTTGATGTTTTTATTTTGTAATAAGGCCCAAGAATCCACCTTTGTGGTGTTATAGGTCCTAGGATGTTCATTTCTCATATATTATAAAATTTGAAGTTGTCAAATCATGTCATATTGAAAAAAATACAATGTATAAGGGAAAATTAAGTAAATATCAAGTCAAGAGGTTAGGGGAAGGTTAGGATTAGTTATGGTCATTTTTTGTGAGTTATTTTTTGTCCTCAATGTATAAACAAGCCTCCACAGGTTGAAAAAGGGAGAGAAATTGATTTGTAATGGAAAAATCTCAATGGAATTCTGATTTTTTCTCAGAAATCACTATAAAAGCGTGATTCTTTGCTCATGTACAGTCATGTACGGCCTGATATGGAAGGGGAAGTCATTGGGGAAGTTATTAATATGTTTCTACATCATTTTTAATTTGGTCTCATTTGATTTCATGAAGGTATGAGAAAGATATGGAATTGTTTTGTAAAACCAGCCTGGAACCCTACCAAGGGTTACCCGTTTTGGTAAAACCCTCATAACTTTTGTTTGAACCATTGGATCTGGATAAAATTTGGAGGAAATTTCTGTAACTAGGTAATATAAAAACTTACTGGAGTGATTGGCTTCATTATTATTCGTGTAAAAGTTATTAATGATAGTTTTCTGCACTTTATAGTGAAGATCAGACTATGTATTCCTAGGACAACAGGGACGATAAATTTTTGGATTTGATGTTTGTTGTGAGTGGAACGTGCTTTCCTTGGTGTGTTCAAGTGCATTGGAACATTCTAGAAGCATTGGGGAGGATATTGATGGATTGGTTGCATACTTTCAATAAAACCCTTGTGAATGGTTGGCTAAAATCTGAGTTTTGGAATTTTTTTCTTAAAATGGTTACCATTATTGTTATGATTTATTGATTTTGGTTTATTATCACCAGTTGAATGTACTTGGATGGATTTGGGAGTCTATGTGTAAAGTATCTTGAAGATTGGTGAATGGTATGGCCTAATTTAGACCTAGTCCTTGTAGGACAGTCCAATATGAATGTACACAAATTTGGAATGTTTGAGTTGGTGAATGATCAAGTTGAGTTTGATGAGGGTTGTTAATCTTGTTAGATGCCTCTGAAAGTTCATGTGAAGGCCTGAAGCCCTAGTTGTGGGTTGGAGTTCTTAAATTTCATTTCTTTTGAATTTCATTTGTTTTGGGAATAGAGTTTGAGTCTATTGTTTTGGTGATGTCAAGTGTGTTTTGAGGAACCTACAAGTAGTTGTATGCCTTAATCTTAGATTGGTAGTGCAGAATCAAGTGATGTTTGTGAAATGAATGATGAGTTGAGTTGTGATCCTTGTAGCTCTGCATCATACATACATTAGTTTGAGTGAATGATGCAATACAAAGGAAGAAAACAACTCAACTCACTTTGTTCTTGACAACAAATCAATTTACCAAACTGAAGCTTTCACTGAGACAAACAACTTCCAATGCAATTTTTTTTTTCAAGGCACTTTTCCTTTAAAAATCCTTGATTCAAAGCACTCCAACTAAGACATAAAACTCAAACCACTTATTGGATCACAAAACACGTTTAGGCAACATCAAATAGATGGAATCAAACTCTTTTCTCAACAATAACTCTTAATCATGTGCATTTACAAAAGGTGACTTGTCCAAATAGCAATTAGGCCTTTTAGGCCACATCAACAGATCAATATCAATTACCCAAGCCCAAATATTTCTACCAATACCTCAAGAAAATTTGATTATATCTACTTAAACATAAAATATCTTCTCCCATCTTTTATTCATGATATTTTAACAAAGTCCTAGATTGAACCTTCATTTTAGTCTTCAAAACAGGGCTATCATTAGATTGGTATGCAAGAATCAATCTTCAAATGATCACAATTTTTTTTGAGCTTTTCAAGCCCCATCAGGAAAAGGCTTACATTACTCTACTGTAACCTTTAGAATCACATTCATCAAGTAGAACATCATCAAAACACAAAAATAATCACTATTCACTATCAAATTTAGACTGTCATAACATGACAGTAACAAATAGGATTCAAAAAATTTGAAAAATATCCAATCCAATTATTGTAATGGATTCTTAACACACCTAAAAACCTTAAAAAAATAATATCATTCAAGAAGGGTTCAATAACCACAAACAAAATTCACAAAAACTTCACTGAACACCATTCTTTTACCAGTCTGTTACATATTTTCAGACCTAGGTTTATTGGATCTACTATCTCCCAACATAGATATGTTATTCCAAGGATTCAAAAACTTGTTATTTGACATGTAAAAACTCATAAGTCTATTAGATATCCATTCCCATAAGAATTTATACAAACCCTAGGTGTAATTCCTTTTGTAAACTTTGCTCGACAGATTGTGTACAGATTTCCAATCCTAGATCTCAATTCTTCACCTTCTTAACTTTATATATTTTCCTAAAATCATTAAAATGTGAAAAAATATCCAAAAAATAATCCAATCACCAAAAACCAAGAGATATCATTGTGTACATAGATGAGAAACACAATTCTAGAGATCTTTGTTTACCCTAATGAGGGTTTTGACAATTTTCACAAAAAATTCTATAACTATCTCAAAAATGAATAAAATTGCATGAATTTTTTTTTAAATGGAAGTTGATTGACCACTCATTCACTTAAAATCAATTTTTAATAGATTCCTTCCTGTACAGGGCTGTACACATCAAGGAAACAATGAATTTCTGAAGAAAGTATGCAAAAATCAGTGTCTTTATTCATTCATGATCAGATATTCAATCACCCACGAGTTGAAATTGTATACAAAAGCATTTTTAAAGGAATCCAAACTGAATTTACACCTTCCATCTAATTACTAACTACCTATCCACCCCTAAAACCAAAGCGACCTTCCATATTCCATGTGTTGCATTATGCAACTTTACCATTTTTTTGCAATTTTTGACAACCTTTAACATCTTTTACATTTTTCTTTTCCAAAACATGACATAATAACATCCTAATGACTTAAATGACCCTTGAGAAATGTTAAAACATACAAAATTGATTAACCTTCATGAATTTCCAAAAGGAGGCATGATTTTGTCAAGGTGCTCCTGCACCAGTGAAGCACCTTAGTTTTTGGCCTATCTCTCTCCTTTTAGGTTAAAAACCCTAAGAGAGCAAGAGAGTACATAGCCCCCAAAAATTGATGGTTCAAGGAAATAATTGATGGTGGAAAGATAAAAAATACCATTATCATTTTTCTTATGCAATCACTTGAAGAAGCCATTGGCATCATAACAACTCACAATTACTTGATTGGAAAATATTAAGCAATGAAAACAATTGATAATAGAAACCATCAAGACAAGTTTGTGTGTTTTGTCTAGAAGATATTGGATATTCAAGAAAATGGTGATGTCATAAAAAAAGCTAACATTGGATGTGTTAATGGAAAATCATGACGCAAACCTCAATGTACTAACATTTTAACTTGCAACTCATGGTGCTCTCAAGGAAGCAATTAGAAAGATAAATCAAAAGTTGTCGAAAACTATAATGAATATAGAAGTTGTGACAATTGAGGAGTGCTTGGGAGATGTTATTGGTGATCTCAATTCAAGACATGATGAAATCCATAGCTTTGGAAATGAAGTAGGAAGACTAAAGGCTGTTGATGCATCAATTCCATTGACAAAGATGTTTCAATATGTGAGTATGCTTTGTGGTGTAAGCAAAATTTGTACATCTCATACAATACAAATTTCTAGTTTTATGTGACCACCTTGGTGTAAGTCATAACTTAGAAGTTATTAGTTCCTAGTTAACATTTTTGTAAAAGTGACTTATGTCACTTATTGTATCAAAAAGTTAAAAAGTGAACCTTGTTTTGTCATAACCCAATTTTTATTCCATTTAAATTATTAAGGAAATTCAATATGTTGAATGAAAATTTTGATATTGTTGGAAATGTTTGAGAAATTTGACCATCTTTTGACCATGTGATCTTATGAATTATCTCATACTTTATCATGATTGAATGTTACTAATGAACTGTGTAAGTGCAAGTGTGTGCAAATGCAGGGTAATAGGATGAAGGATGAGAACATGGTTGAAGTAGGATTGTTTAGCTGGATTGAACTGTAAGCTTGATGGAATTTGGGTGCACACACCACAAAAAAACATGATGTTTGCATTTGGGCTAATGCAAGAAGCTGGGTACACAAAAAGCTCAAAAAGTGGAAATGTTTTTACTGTTTTTCAGAATTTGTCACACTTGGACTGAAAATTTGAGGCACTTACACAATGAATTTTAAAAAAAGTTAGTAATATGAAATCTAGAATTTTGAATCTAGTTTCTGAATAGGTAAATTATTAAAATGCCCAGATTATATAAATTAAATTTTGATAGGGATCTATAAAAACCACTTTTTAAAAGTCCCTATTTTTTTACCATTCCAAGCAGGTGTACGGACAATATTTTTTGACCCAAATAAAATTATTTTGCTAATTAATTTTGGGAAAAGAGAGCTAACAACATGATGTTTGGTGTGGATTTTTTTTTGTAATTTTTTGTTGAATATATTTTTTTAATTAAATTTTTATTGGCCTTAATTGATGTTTTTTAAAATCAACGTGTACGGACAACATAATTGGACCTAAACAAAACATTTTGACTCTTTTTTTATTGTGTAGAAACTTACGAAGTTTGATGCCACATATAATTTTTTACAAGAAACTTAACCAATAAAAAGTTATTAAAAAACCAAAAAAACCTGATATTTCAAGTTTAAGGACTAGTTTGCTTAGAAATTAATTAAAAAATAAAAAAATAATCCAATCTTAACAAAATTTATATATTTAGAAATTAGACATTGTGTTCTCTAATGGGTTTTATTTTTATAGATTCATTCAGAAAAAAAGTCCATCAGCTATGTTGTCAAAGTTGGACATTCTTCTCCAATCTGCCTTAGTTTTTTAGTTGCAGGTCAAAGGCTAAGGCTCGAATTGCCAAGCATTTCCCAATCCTAAAACCAAGGCTAGATGTGGTGTGGAAATACAAATTTTAAATAATGTGTACGTGTTATAGAAATGTGTACGCGTTATTCAAATGAAACACGTACGTGTTTCATAACGCATACGCGTTACCCATTGACCCATTGAGAAAACACAACACGTATGTGTTTCTTGAACATAACGCGTATGTGTTTTGATAATGCGTACGTGTTTCCAATATAGTTGTTTTTCCCTAATTTGGAAAATACTGGTAAAACATGATTTTCCTACAACAATCCTTTTCTACAGTATGGTCCGAAAGTGTCATTTTCTGCATTTTTTATTGCAAATTTATCTTGTGCAGGGCATATTCTATTCAAATTGTTGGAAGAGACAAAGTACAGGTTGAATTTTCTGAAGTGGAATCAAGTGCAAAAAAATTTTACAAGAAGATTTGGAAAAAGTAAATTTTTGGATGTACTCATGATATTTTTGTACTTCAGAGTTTATAGAAAAAATGATTTTCATCATACCTAGTTTAATTTGAAGGAGGTGGAAATTTGAAAATAAGTTTCTTGAATTATTTTTTTTGTCATCGAAGAGGGTTTGGTAACAATGGGTGATAAGCAAAGGAAAAAAAAAAGATGTAGAAAGTTAATGACACTCGAAAAAATTCAAGCAAATAAAGATAAGGAGGCAAAAAGACAAAGGGAAAGGAGAGAAATGATTCGTCAAATGAAAGATTTGGAAGCATCTAGTTCCAATAATGTTGAAGAGGAAGCTATGAATGATGAAATGAATGTAGATGATGCAAATGTGGAGATGGTGAATATGGAAGAAAATGCAATTACGGAGACAAACCCAATTGTGCCTTCAACTTCAACTTTGAATGATATGCAAACAAATTCGGGTGTGTCTTCAAATCCACCTCCCAATGATATGGAAAATTCACCTATTCAAACAATCTATCCAGGTATGTGTTCAAACCCAAGTTTTCATAATATTGATATTGCTTGTTTAGATGAAGCTGGATACACCATTGATGAGATCAATAATATTAGGGTTGAAACAATGCAAAAAAAAGAAAATGATGAAATTATATCTTATGAAAAATGTAAATGAGAATGAAATCCCTAATATTCATGAAAATGAAAATGAAACCCCTTGTGCGAATGAAAATGAAACTCCATCTATGGATGAAGGTGAAAATGTTTTATTTACAATTGAAACAGATGTGCTAGATAGCCTTCGTGGTAAAGTTTCTTCAAGAAAAATTAGAAATTATGGAAATAAAATATATAAAATGTTTTTTTATAGAAAGAAATGAGGATTCCAATGTCAACTCATGGTGCAATTGATGAGAATGTTGAAAATGAGAAAAGTGATGAAAAAATTATGTGTTTTTGTAAAACCAAAAAAGAAAGATGATTTAGTAGAACAAGTCATATCTAGTGTTGCTCATGCTATTGATGTTATTGGTAAGAAAAGTCGATCAAGAGATAAGAATGCGGCTTGTCGTGTAATAATAACTACTCTAGTTGATCAAGTAGCTTCAAATAAAAGAATGTTAAGTAAGATTAGTAAATGTATAAACTTAAATCCTAGAACTTTGATAAGAGCTGCTAAAAGAAGAGAACGTATTGAAAAGGATCCTATTAATCAATGTTGGAGTTTTAGTGGTTAACTCCCAAGATCAGACATGAAATTAACTAATGAAATTAAATCTTTAATCAAAAAAATTTGGCATGATAATACAAGAGTATCGCCTAACATTAGAGATGTCTTAAAATTAACGGTGGGTTCCAAAATTCATGAACCTCATCCAAAGCATCTCTTAGATATGACTCAAACTGAATTATATAAAAAAAAAATAGATTCTTCAATCTTACCATTGAATATTAGCATAAGTCAAAGATCATTCAAAAAGTGTAAACCTTTTTATGTTAGAATTAATAAGCAATGAATCTCTTTTTGTTGCAAGACTCATGTACAATTTCATTATTATTATGATATATTTTGATATATATGATGCACTTTGCATGCTAACCAAATTATGCAGGACATTTGTGGTATTAATATGCCACCTAAAAGAATCAAATATTTTATATCAGGTTTGTTTTGTAATCCCTCTTTAAATGGAAACTCATTTTTTTTAAAAGCATGCATTTCTGGAGAATGCGATAGATGTGGTAACTTTTCATTATTAGGAGAATGTATGCATGAAACTATTTCAGATGAATTTGGAAAACAATTAGTGGATCTAAAAAAAATTAAAAATATTGAGTATTCTTTAAAGATGGAAAAATTGGAAAACGTGTTGAGCTAATTGTGGAAAAAGTTAGTGTGCATGCTTTTATTACTGAATTTATAGATAAGTTTGTACCTAA
The DNA here is from genome assembly GCA_007258455.2 of Sequoia sempervirens. NCBI lineage: Eukaryota > Viridiplantae > Streptophyta > Pinopsida > Cupressales > Cupressaceae > Sequoia > Sequoia sempervirens. Next base: position 129,807 of record VDFB02155975.1, read on the forward strand.
ATATGTTCAACACTCTCAAAATGCTCATTGGTTTGATAATCAATTTCGTTTATGTAAAAACACATTCCCAATTGGAACTATATTGTCAGTTGTTGATTTTTCTGAAAATTATACTCTTGCTCCACAAGAAGAAATTCAATTGCAGTATTATAATTCAATGCAAGTAGCTATATTTGTTCACATTGTTTATAGACATGCTGAAGATAGAACAAAAGATAATAGAAATTTTTTGAGGGAGTACCATTTTTATGTAAGTGGTAATCGATTACATTCATTTGAGTTTGTACAATATTGTTTTGATATATTTTATAAAAATTTAAAAGAGAGAGGAATTCAAATACTAGAACATCTCATATGGTCAGATAATTGCACGGGTCAATTCAAAAATGCTAGAATGTTTTATTGGTTATGTAGAGTTCATAAGGAAAATAATATCCAACACATATGGAGTTTTCTTGAAGCTGGTCATGGTAAGGGAGAACACGATGGAGCAGGTGCATGTGTGAAAAGAGCTCTTGCTAGAGAGCAACTAAAATTTGAGGATGCTACAAAATTTAGAGATGCACGTGCAATTGTAGATTGGTGCAATACCAAATTATCTACAAGAACAAGTAAGAGCTCAATAATTAGATGCTTCTCTTGGTTACTTGAAGAAAATGATATTTTTTCTTGACAAGATTGTGAAACAATTAATGGAACTGCAAAATGGCATTCATTTAAGAGTTCGAATGCAAACACATGGACAATATGGACAAGGGAGTTGGCATGCTTTTGTCAATTTTGTATTATAGGTGATTGGAAGGCATGTGAAAATATGGAATGGGTTGAACAATGGCAATAAAGAGATTTAACGCCTACATCGACACATGTTCAACATGGAATGACAATTGAAGATAATCAAGTGTTCGCATCAGATGATTATGATTGTATTTTAGATCTTGTACAAGAAGGTACATTATTTATTGAGTTGAATTTTGTATGTATGCATGTTTATATGTGCGTTAAATATAATTCACTCTTTATTGAATTTTGTATTTATTTTAACAAGACATGTGTATGTTGTTGTTGCACCTCAAGGGAATGAAGAGCAGACATAGTACTGGTTGGCTAGATGTGTTGAGATAAAATATAAGTTGGTACATACTAGAGTGGATGATGACAAATTTGAGTATCCAACTAGTTCAGTGGTTGATGTTGGCACCTGGCTTCGAAAATATTTGATGAGAAAGAATGGCTTGCCTACATTTGAAGATTATGAAAGACACAAGAAGATTATACATTATTCACATTTGATTTTGGCAACCAATATAAAACTAGTTAGATATCAAGGGAGGCCTGCTAATAAAGAGTTTATGGACACTTTCAATGGATGATCATGAGACAATCATGAATTACATTACAAAAGAGAGCATCTGAGATGGTGCAATATAGTAAATAAATATTGGTAAGTATATCCTAGTTGTATATATATTTGTGAATATATATATATATAAATATATTTGTCTTTAATCATTTCCTAATTAAAGTTTTATATCATTTTTTGTTTCAGGTCTCTCAAAATTAGATGTCTTACAAAAAAGAGAGGAGATGCACATATATTACGATGGAATTCGAATCTAGAGATAGGTAACTATATATAGTTCTAGATACATTTAATTGATACTTTATAATTGATTTCATATCCCCTTAAGCCATTCTCTTAAAACCCCTTAAGTCATCCTCTTATGTACCATTAATCCATCCTCTTGCAGCCCCTTAAGTCATTCTATCAACCACCATTAATCCATCCCTCTTGGGACCCCACTGTCCATATCCACCCCATCTCCACCATCCTGTCCTCCATGTCCCCTCTCTTCCACCATCCTCTTCCCTATTCCATATCATATTCCTGGCCATCCCTGTCCACCTCTTCCATCCATATCCACTCTCACATCCCTTCCATTCCTCCAACTCCACCATCCAGCCTCTCACATCCCTTCCGTCCATTCCTCCAACTCCCCTTAATCCCACCTCTGCATCCCCTTAATCCACTCTCACACATCACTTGAAGTCATTCATAAGCTCCCCTTAATCCACCCTCTTACATCCCTTCAAGTCATTCTATCAACTCCCCTTAATCCACCCTCTTACATCCCTTTAACTAATTCTATCAACTCCCCTTAATCCACCCTCTTATATCCCCTTAATCCACTCTCTTATATCACTTTAAGTAATTTTATCAACTCCCCTTAATCCACCCTCTTACATCCATTCAAGTCATTCTATCAAATCCCCTTAATCCACCCTCTTTCATCCCCTTAATCCACTCTCTTACATCACTTGAAGTCATTTTATCAACTCCCCTTAATCCACCCTCTTACATCCCTTCAACTCATTCTATCAGCTCCCCTTAATCCACCCTCTTACATCCCTTCAACTCATTCTATCAACTCCCCTTAATCCACCCTCTTGCATCCCCTTAATCCACTCTCTTACATCACTTTAAGTCATTTTATCAACTCCCCTTAATCCACCTCTTACATCCTTTAACTCATTCTATCAGCTCCCTTAATCCACCCTCTTGGATCCCCTTAATAAACTCTCTTACATCGCTTGAAGTCATTTTATCAGCTCCCTTAATCCATCCTCTTACATCCCTTCAAGTCATTCTATCAACTCCCCTTAATCCACCCCTCTTACATCCTTCAAGTCATTCTATCAACTCCCCTTAATCCACCCTCTTGCATCCCCTTAATCCACTCTCTTACATCACTTTAAGTCATTTTATCAACTCCTCTTAATCCACCCTCCTACATCCCTTCAAGTCATTCTATCAACTCCCCTTAATCCACCATCTTGCATCCCCTTAAGCCGTCCTCTTAAAGGACCCTTAAGTCATATCCTCTTACATCTCCTTAATCCTCTTAGGACCCATTAAGCCATATCCTAGGGTTCATGAGATGCATCCTCTTAACTCCCCTTAAGGAATTCTCTTAAGACCCCCCTTAAGCTATATATCCTCTTAGGTCCCCTTAATCCATCCTATGGCTAACATCATTTGAATTTGTATAGAATTTACTATATATAGTTCTTTTCTTGCATGAATTTTTTACTTAAATGACTCATAAAAATTGTAGTTACTTACATTAATTATTTTTGCAAGTTCTCATCAAGTCGGTCTACGATGTGATTGTTGAATTAAAGAAAAACTATTTTATCAGAGACTATGTAAATATCAATTTTGGTGATGCCCTAAAAGTTGATAAGCTTTAATTGTATCTACATGCACATATATGTTTCATCATGTTATATAGTTGTATTAAACATCTTGATGTACATTATATATGTTTGTCTAATGTCACTTTTTAAATATCTTGTTCCAATTTTATAGATTATACATGTTTCATGTCTTCTATTTACCACATTTTATATAATTATTTAATTGGATAGATTATACATTTTATACATACAAGGAGATAGTCTTTTGTTTATTGATTCAAATATTTGCTATGTAATTGGAAAATAGTTAAAATTACTTGCCCTTAATTTATTATGAATATGATTTAAGAAACTATTTAAGGAATGTTTTAATTTGTGACCTAACCATGTGATAAATTATATATATGAAATTTGATTCTAGATAAGAATTTATATAGTGCATGTATTACTTGAAAATTAGATAAAATATAAATATAGATATGTACGAATGCATATAATAATGAAAATGAGCATAACACAATCTCATAATTGACTGCATATATAATCATCATATTAAAGTCAACTGATATAAATAAACACACAGATGATAATAACATGTTCAAAATAAAACTAGAGATCTAGATAGTCCATAAAATTTATATGTCAGAGTCCAACACATATTAAAAATAAAACTAGAGATTTGTAGTCCATAAAATATAAAACCATCTAACTTTCGGTGAAGTCGGTCCAAATCAAGTCTCCTCTTTGTTCCGTAATAGAGCTAGATGTACGCATCATGCTATAAAAATAATAGTACAAGAAACTTGAAATTAGATTGAATTTTTTTAGAAATTTTGATATAATTAAACATATTTAAAATTGAGAAAATATAAACTTTTAGATAAAAAAAACTAATTAAATGTCAGTGTAAAATGGTAAAAATGATTTCTAGTATGCATAAATTACCATATGGTCATGTGAATCAAGCGGCATTTTTCTTCGGGTAGCATAATTGTCAATTGAGGAAGATGCAAATGCCTTATCTACTATATCTTTCATATTCATATAAAACAAACAATATGTGAAAACCTAGAATATATATATATATATATATATATATATATATAAAGGTTCATAAAGAGTGTATAGGATATTTAAAGTAAAGTTTACAACCTTGAATGATATGACCTCATGATCACGCACCTGAGATTGCCCATGCATAAATGTCGATGATGTCTCAGGTGCGCGGCCCACCATGGGTATCTCATCAAATCCCTGCATATAGATGTACAATAGTTCATATAGATCATTCACACGTGTATGTAAATGAAAAAATTAAATTAGATCTATGATGTGTATTTAATTTAAACTTAACAAACTTTTGAAAGCATGCACCTAAATTGATGATGTCTCAAGAGCGCTCACCACTGTAACTTGTGGTTGGTCAATACTAGGGATAGTATGACCTCCCTGCATCTAGATATAATATATCAATTCACACGTGTACAAATTCAAATTAAATTAGATATATATATCCACACAAATTATTTAATATCTCATCAAATCCCTGCATATAGATGTACAACAGTTCGTATAGATCATTCACACATGTGTATGTAAATGAAAAAATTAAATTAGATCTATGATGTGTATTTAATTTAAACTTAACAAACTTTTGAAAGCATGCACCTGAGTTGATGATGTCTCAGGAGCGCTCACCACTATAACTTATGGTTAGTCAATACTAGGGATAGTATGACCTCCCTGGATCTAGATATAATATATCAATTCACACGTGTACAAATTCAAATTAAATTAGATATATATATATATCCACACAAATTATTTAATATATTTTGGTTCAAGTACCTATCCAAAAGGTGAGCCCAGATCTACAACACTCGACATATACACACAATGATCATATTGAGTTTCAGGCATCATGTCATCATGCGTCTACACCAAACACAAACTTATTGAATTAATATTATATTATATATATAGTTTGATGTTATTATTTACATGAATTTTTTACATTTCAAACTTGAATTAAATTTAAATTCAAAAGATGAACATACCTGTGTAGGACGATCCTCAGAATATAGTAAATTTAGGTATGACCCCGTTCCAGATGCATGTGCCTCACCTAAAGTGGATGCTTGAGTATCCCTATAGCCCGAGCCTCCATGCTCTCTATTGGCCACTTCAGTGGCCGCGTGTGTAGTCTGCTGAGTGAGATGTCTTGAAAGTGAAATCAATGCTCCTAATGTTGATAACATGGTTTGTTGTTGAAATTCAGCGGGAACACTAGGAGAAGGAGGAACAATAGGAGCAATTGGAGCACGTCGTTGAGGATTGACACGTGCTCCTAGTCTATGTTGGGGCATGCCACGCCTAGCTCCCTGAAATGATCTCATATCAAAATAGTTGGGTTTTTTACCCTACTCAAACTCAGCCCATAACTTTCTCAAAAAAGTATAAGGGCACCTCACTGTTGCCATGTGGTGGAGTATCAAACACCATCCACTATCTCTCCCAAAAATGAGCAGCTATCTGCGAGTGCCTACACCATAAAATTGAAATTCATTTTTTTGTGAGTGGTATTGGTTTGTTTGTTTGGGGGTTCACAAAATATTGGCATATGGCTTGTTTAGTAATTTTTAGGTCATTGATTTCTTTATATGACAATCCATCCGCATAGAATTGTCTCATATCTTCTCTCCATCGATGGAACCTATCTAGGTCTGCATCGATAGATCGAACATAATCAACAATAGTTTGCATCGTAGATGCAAACCGTGTGATGTGGAGGGACTCTAGTCTCATTTTTTATGAGAACTATGTTTCCTTGAATGACAATCAGGTTTGCTCGAATATTCTCTCTTAGTTGATCCTGGTCAACTAGAGGAGGGGGTGGGGGGTTAGGCAGTGGAGAATGTGGAGGTGTGCTAGGGTTTTGTTCATGTGGTGGACTAGGATGTACACTGGGATCTATAGGGATTTCTTGATCAGGCATGAAATCCTCTAAATTAAATAGTGGATCCATCTGAGCAATGATATAGCAACTGCATGTTAAATAATTAAAAAATATATATCAAAAAACTAATTAAATAATGCACACAATTTGAAAGTTATTTAAAAATCACATGGAACATGCACAAATTCAAAATATATTTCATTTGAAGACCATTCGATTTATAACATTAAAAAATCCATAACATTAAAAATTCATATAACATGTACACACATTAAATTGAGTCCAGGTGGGGTTGTTAATATGAAGGGTAGAAATGAAATTATGGGGTTTTATTAAAATTTATTTAATCTCATTCATTATTTTCAAATAATAATAAAGATAAGAATGAAAATTAATAGAAGACATTGAAAGGGACACAGATATATATGCTAGTAACCTAATTGCAATGTACAAAATATATAAAAAAGATGAGTCAAGCTCTATTCACCAAATTTTGAGAACTTATTTGATCCCATTCAGAAATGTCAAATTCCCCCTTAAGACATCGATTTACGATTTAGGGCGATAGGATGGCTTTTAAGGGGATCTATGTGTAGTAAGGTCCTAGGAAAAAATGGTCCATGGCTTAAGGGAATAAAATTTAGTGGAGTTGCCTAAGGCAACCAAATTTCATTTTAAGGTCCTACAACAAAATGAATAGATGTATTAGTCAAGTATGACATAGAATTTAATTAAATCCGATGACATAAATTGATTTATCTAAATTTTCAAATTTCATGATAAGAGATACAAGTTCTCTATAGTGGGACAAAGTAGTTAAGAAGAAATTATAAGTTTAACACTAACATTAAAATTTATAATCTCATTCATTGTTTTCAAAGAATACTAAAGATAAGAATGAAAATTTAATAGAATACATTTAAAGGGACACATAGAAATATGCTAGTGACCTAATTGCAATGTAAAAAATAAACAAAGATGAGCTTCAACTCTATTCACCAAATTTTGAGAACTTCTTTGATCCCCTTAAGAAATGTCATTATTAGGACCCCTTAAGACATCAATTTACGATTTAGGGTGATAGGATGGCTTAAGGGGATCTATGTCTAATAAGGACCTAGGACAAAATGTTCCATGGCTTAAGGGAATAAAATTTTGTGGAGTTGCCTAAGGAAACCAAATTTCATTTTAAGGCCCTACAACAAAATGAATGCTTTTAGGGTTTAGGGTTTAGATTTCAATTATAACTAAGTTACATGAGTTACGATGGATTTTGCAACAATTAGGAATTTTAGATTTCAATTATATATAACTAAGTTGTTGAGTTAGGATGGATTTTGAACCTATTTGGACCTCTACACACTCTTGGATGATTTAAAAAGGGAGAGGGGATCTAAAGTGATTTAGACCCAAATTTTTTTGTAATCATATATTTTTTGAAACTTTTCTATGGCATAGACTCTTCCTTCATATTTATATAAATTCTAGACACATGGGTTATCAAAAAAGAACCTAACTGCCACTAAGTGAGGAATCAATTGATCAATGAACAATAAATTTAAAAAAACTTAGAAAATAAACCTTTGGTTATAGAATTCACTTGCATTTATGAATCATCATCTATCAAGTTTGTCAAAAAGTAATTTGAATTTTCCATTGAAATGTTCATGCTACAAGTTATCTTTGATACACTAGTTTAGAGAAAGTACAACATTTAGTTTTCCTAATCTAGAACAATGCCACTACACATGAGAGTTAAAATAGGAATTAGATTACACATAACCTATAGATCTTATGAATACTATCCTATAAATTAAGGTTTGAATATGATCATAATGCATCCTTACATTTAATTCACAAAGGATCTCATCCAAATAAGATTTGGGTAGAAATCATTCATGCTTCACATTTTAATATTTATTTGATTTAATAAAATTTATGTGTCTAGCTCTATCCATATTGCACATAGTCTAGATTAACAAGTATGACTTGCAATTCTATGTTTTTTTAAGAGAATACATCATACACTATATAAGCTAATATAACATTGATATAGAGTGATTACATGCTCATATCAACTAGCATCATGATATATACATTTATTAAATCAAGCACATAGTTTCACATGAGGTACATTATTTTACTTCACTAGTACACTTTCTCAAGTTAAATTATACAATCATGAAGTTTTCTGAGATAAAATTAGCTATCAAATTTATATTATGTGAATATATATTATAATTAAATCAATAATTTGTTGGTTAATATATATATATCTATGCATCGATTGTTTGTACCTCCTTTATTAGTCAATTTTATGAATTTCATTGGTAGTTGCGTGGATCACCAATGACATACCAAAGTGTACAAGTAGAACCTATGGACTATAAATTGTGATCCCTAATTTAGGGTTTTACGTAACTTACGTTTTAGGGTAAATAGCCTGTTTTAGGTTTACGTTTTAGGGTAAATGGGGTTTTAGGTTTATGTTTTAGGGTTTAGGACCAAGGATTAACCTGTGTAAATTAGTTTTTAGGGACCTATGTAAATTTTTTAACCTAGGGTTTTGATTTCTAAGTTAAATGTGTCCAATTTAGGTTTATTTTTTATGGTTTTCAATTTACAATTTAACATTATCTGTTTCGTTGACATTTTTGATTTTTTAAATACAATTAAAAACTATAAAAAATTGAACTAAAACACACTAAAGAAACAAAAACTGAATACTAATTACAAAACAAAAAAATAAGATACAAAGCAAAAAAAGATAGAATTCAACCAACTTGGAGGTCACTGAGGTCAGGTGTGTTGACGGGAGGAGGTGGTAGTCAAAGTTTTCACCAAGCACGAGCTTCGAAACACGTACGCGATCAAG